>JAVSCE010005951.1:0-178154 GCA_032199065.1 Smutsia gigantea | reverse complement strand
ATCTGGCCTCGAGTCTAGCCCAAGGACGTGACACTCCTCAAGGATACTGAAACCACGTGAGGGCGGCCCCGAGCCATGGGAACTGTTTTGGTTCTCATCATTTTCTCCTTGATCACACATCAAGAGTTGTAGAAAAAAACAATCAAGTCATGTGTCTTTGTACATTTGATTTCTATATGACTTGATTTATGTATTCATCCCATTAATCCTACACCAATGAAATGATGGAAACCTGGGGTCTGGGGACATGCCGTAGCTGACTGTCCCACCAAGGGGGCAGCAGCCACCAACTCCATAAAATGGGTGGCCCAGGTGGATCCAGTCCATTCCGCTCTCCTACCGGCAAACCCAACCCAATCCAAACAACGTGGCTGTCAGACGCTCAGCATCCTGATGTCCCTGCGACGCAGAAGTGGCCCGGGCCTAAGTCAGGGACAGGAAGAGGGAGGGGCTCATCGTCGTGGGTGGCTGCAGACATCCCCAGTCGGTCAGGGCCGTGGGAAACCCAATCGAACCTGGACCGTTCGTGTGCCCAAAGAGACAGCTCAGCTCACCTCCACCGAACTTCTTTCCAACCCCACCGCCGGCATCTGTCCAAGCGCTTCCTGTGAATCCCCGTGGAGCCAGACTCCAGGGAATCGACTCCCGGATCCATGTGAACTAACCTTTCACCCCCACCCACAAAAACGAAATAAAACGAAATAAAAGAAAAGAAAAGAAATAAAAGGAAAAAAGGGGTGGTGGGGTTAGGGGAAGGCGAATCCACCTAGTGACCGGAGCAGCACTCCCAGTCGGCCATCTCAGAGTCCACCTGACTGAGAAGGGAAGCCGCCGACACGGCCGAGGACTGGACCGCTTCCACCGAAGTGTCCCGACCGTATGTAGCCTGAAAGGCCCAAAATCACACCTCCTTCGTATTCCTTCTATTTCGTCTCCTGTCGTCCTTCGGAACACTGCACATGAGGTGTGGGGCTCCAGAAATCTCCAGCCCAGGCACCCTCCTGAAATGTCCACAATGGTTGGGTTTCATCGGGCTATCGCCCTTATACCAATAAGGGCCCTGAGGGATCCAACCCCGATGTAGGGGAGATATCAGAATGATGGACGAGGTCATGGGGCTCATGGATGAAAACTGTCTTACAGATGGTCTGTGTTGCCCTACTTTTATTGGTGCTTGGTGTTCTTTCATGGAAACTTTATCCCTGTTGTTCCTCCCCGTGATGTCAGTCTGGGAACGGAACCACAGCCAACGCAATGCTTGCTTGCGGGACAGAGTGGATGAGCCACCTATGCCTTTTCCTGAAAAAGATGCTCTTCTTTAAGAAAAAGAAATAGAGGATCCCTGACGAGGAGAGTTGACTCATAGCACAGTTCGTCCTCTTTCTCTCTCCCTCTCCCTCTGCCTCTCTGTCTCTCTGTCTCTTTGTCTCTTGTCTCCATCTCTGGCTCTGGCTCTGTCTGGCTCTCTCCCCCACCGCCCCCCCCCCCCAAGATCTCTGTCTCTCTCTCTGTCTCTCTCTCTCTCTCTACCTCCCCACTCCCCTCTCCCCCATCCCTCCCTCTTCCCGTCTTCCCTCTTGTTGCTGCCCATAACTGGCCTGGAATATGTCATCTCATCCCAAGTCACCTTTAAATCTCCCCCGTCCATGGGGCATGTGACCTCCTAGGAATGAGGTTTCTTAGCAACACGGGATGATGCCTTGAAAAAAATGTATTACATAGGATCTTCTTCTGCAGCTTCCCCTAATGGTAGTGCTAAGACCTATTCGTAGCACCTTATCTCTGGGAGTTAGAGTGCATACAGAAAGGACAGCTTTCTATTGCAATGTTTACTATGTTTTCCATATCACATTGGAGATGGTTGCATGCAAGGGATATCTGCCTGTGACAGAATGGAGGATCTGTTTATACCAAATAGTTTACTCTGGGCTTCTCTGAAGCAGGGAGGGAATAGCAGAAAAAAAGGCACTTTAAAAATTTCCTAGTTTAATTCATTGTATGGAATCTTTTCTCTGTCAGCCAGGCTGTGTAAGCAAGGCCTCAGGGTCAATGGCCGCATATGCAAGCATCTGCTGCTCAGCAAGAGAGCTGTATGAGCCAGACTTCATTCAGGAGGTTATACTGCAGGCACAAAGGACAGACCTGGAAGGCACATTGCAAGATCAGATTCATTATCCACTAGGATGACTTGAATGTTTACTTGAATGTGGCATCCTGCAAAGCCTTCTTTTACTGACCTATCCTGAATCCAAATCTCAGTTGCTTGCACTGCTGTAATTAGAAAGGATCTTCTTCTGCAACTTCCCTTAATGCTAGTGCTAAGACCTGTTCTCAGCCCACTTATCTATGGGAATCAGAGAGTATATAGAGAGGACAGCCTTCTATTGCAATGTTTACTATGTTTCCCATGTGACATTGGAACAGGTTGCATGCAAGGGGAAAGCAGCCTAGCATTCTCTCTGGCAGGCCCCCTCAGTTCATGGTGCATTCTTTCATCAGCAGAGTCTGGCATGTGTCCCCGGCTCAAGTTTCTGACACTTTACTACAGAGACATCTTGAGGGTATTGCTATTTTGAACAGGGGAGGATGTGGCAGTGTTCTTTCCTCTTCTAGGGACCTGAGGAAACAAGGACCTACCTGAGGATTGCAAACATTTGAAGAAAAGACCCAACAACAACAGTGTTTCCTGAGTGTGCTTGAATGCCACAGTCTTATGCCTGCTCTGACGCATTTAGCCTAAGACTCGTAACCCATGATTCATTCTGCCTGAATGTCAGAGATAGCTGTCCTGGACAAAGTTAGTTTAGGCAGATAGAGGTCAGGCCCAGAGCAGGGATTTTTAGGGAAGAATGGATGATCAGGGGCAAGGAGCCCCAGATTCATTTTCCCTTAGCTCTAGCTGGAAATCCTATTCACAGAAAACCTATGTGTTGGACCTAAGTGGCATACACAGAGGACATGTAGGCATACTTAGGTTGAGCCTTCCCACACTGAATGTGTTTGGAGCAAAGAATTGAAAGGCATTGGTAGCAGTGTTAGATCAACAATTTAGAGATTAGGTTCAAAGGAGAACTTTCCAGGGCAGGTTTGAATTCAGCTTCACTGGCAATAAAGAGCAGCTTACCTGAAAGAGGCTTCGGGTGGTGCCTGCTTTTGGTCTATTGAACAGAGTGCTCCTCTGTCCTCCTTCCACTGTTGTGCCAAAGGCAACGTGCTCTGCCTCTTCCAATGAGGCTAGGCAGGAGACCTCTTCACAGTGTACTTGTGTATGGGAGTACAAGTATATAAAAGTAGCACATTTTGGCACAGCAATGTTTAGCTGTCAATCTGGATATGTCTGAGAAGGAAATCACTGGGCAGGAGAATCAGAGCATTCTCTGTGGGAGTGCAGCTCTTAGGCTTAGAGCCCATCCCCATCTGACTATGGACAGGCTGACACATACCTCTTGCTGACAAGTTATTTAGGCCTCCAAGCCAATGTACACCTAGTTTCCAGATCTCAGCCGGTGGCATGGGGGATGGGATTTTAATGAACAGTTTACTCTTGGTCCCTCTAAAGCAGCAAGACAATAGAAAAAAAAAATCCCCTTTTAAAACTCTCAAGCTGAATTCATTGTACTGAAGCATTTCTCTGTCAGCCAGGCTGCGTCAGCTAGACCTCAGGCTGTCTGGCCACACAGGCGAGTGAATATCACTAAGCAAGAGAGTTTTACGGGGCAGACTTCGTTCAGGCACTTATAGGGCCGGCATACAGGACACCAAAATGTTTAATGCAGTCATAAGACTGCGGCATTCAAGCACAATAAAGAAACACTGTTGTTGGTGGGTGTTGTCTTCAAATGTTTGCAATCCTCATGTATGGCCTTGTTTCTTCAGATCCCTAGAAGGGGAAGCAGAGTGCAGCTTCCTCCCCTGTTGGAAGTAGCAATGCCCTGAAGATGGCTCTGTAGTAGTGTCAGAAAATGCTGTCGGGACACTTATGGCAGACTCTGCTAGGGAAAGAATCCACCATGCACTGAGGAGGCCTGCCTGAGAGAACACTAGGCTGCTTTCCCCTTGCCCACAACTTGTTCCAATGTGATATGGAAAACTTAGTAAACATTGCAGTAAAAGGCTATTCTCTCTATATGCACTCTAACTCACAGAGATAAATGGGCTAAGAAAAGTCTTAGCACTAGACTTAGGGGAAGCTGCAGAACACGATGCTTTCTAATAACAGCAGTGTAAACAACTCAGATTTGGATTTAGCTCTGGTGAGTAAAAGAAGGCATTGCAGGATGCCCCATTCAAGTACCATTCAACTCGTCCTAGTGGATAATGAAATTGAGCTTGGAATATGCCTTCCATGTCTGTCCTGTGTCCCTGCGCTCTAACCACCTGAATGAAGTCTTCCCCACACACCTGTCTTGCTGAGCAGCAGATGCTCGCATGTGTTGGCCATATAGCCTGAGGCCGTGCGGAGCCAGCCTGGCTGACACAGAAACGCTTCCATACAATAAATTCACATCGGAAGTTTAAAAGGGGCTTTTTTTTTTTTTGCTGTTGTCTGGCTGCTTCAGAGGGACCGAGGCAAAACTCAGAGAAGACAAGTAGTGATTCTCTAGCATCTCACTACGCTGATGGACAGTGACTATAATGGGGTATGTAGGGGGAGTTGATGAAGTGGAGAGTTTAGTAACCCTAATGTTGCACATGTAATTGTAGATTAATAATACCATAATAAATATATACATATATATAAAGAGAAAAAACCCATCATTTATGCAAAAAATCAGGAATCACAATACCTTTGGGCCTCTCAACAGGAACAGTGAAACCTAAAAAACAGTGGAAGAATGCTTTCAATATTCTGAGGAAAAACCATTTCCAAACTTGAATTATACACACAGCCAAACTATCAGCCAAATATGAGAGTACAATAAAGTAGTTTGACAGACAAGCCTTAAAATTTTACCTGCTTTGTATCCTTTCTTAAAACATGCTGCACAAAATGGGAGAGAATTTCCAAAAAGAAGACACCAAGGGTTAAAGCACAAGATCCAAACTCAGGAAGTTGGTGCAGAGAAATTTCAGGAAGCTAGCTGCACCCTAGGCACAGAGGACCACCTTTTCAGATTGAGGCAGGTCAGAAGGTTCTGGAAGAGACTTATTTGGGAAGATACGCTTAGTAGAGTACCTGACGCATTTGAACATTTTGAGAGAATATACATGCAATTAGCTAAAGGCTTTGTGGTGGATTATTTTTGTTAAAAATACAGAAAACTGAGCTCATATAAAAAAGGCTAACACTAAACTCTCTGGATAGAAATGAAAGTAATCATATCTTACCACATGGTTCAGTTGTGATTACAATTATTGTAGCATAGTATAAACTTGGAAAATGATCTATGCAGAATCGCAATTTTAGGATATTATGAAAGTGAGGGTAGAATATGGAAAGGAAGTTCAGGCTGAGGGGTTAGTGAGGGAAGGAAAGAATAAATTCCTCACTTCTATATAGCAAGATATGATTTGTCAGTGTATAACTTGGGGAGCTTCCTGGGTGTCATCCGAAACCAGCCCCCATATGCAGAGGACAAGGAGAGACCAGAGGACGCAGGCCTCTCCAGTCTGGTAAGTGGCAGGTATAATAAGCAAGGGAATAAACATACATGGCTTATCTTGGGCTATCCAGAAGGCGAGTGGGTCTCTGCATGTGCCCATCCACCAGAATCTTAAAACTTTATACAGAGACCTCACCTGGGTTCAGTCACATACCGAGGCCAGAGAGCCTAACACCACATTTGTATTTCAAGGCAGTATCCTTGGAGAAGCTTCTGGAAGCAGGCAAAGCTACACATTCCAAGGACAGGGAAGGAGGTAGGAGGCCTCCTATTGCCTGAGTCTGGCTCTCAGGTCAGCTGGTGGCCACAGCTCCTTGATGGCTCCTCTACCACACCAGCACATTGAGGACGTCCATGTAACCACCAAAGTTATCATCTCCAAGAGGTCAAAGTTCTTGTGTTTTGGGGAATGGGAAACACTAGCAAGAAGGTAGGGGACTGTTATTTTTGGGTTAAAAAAACATTTTCAGGATTTTTGAAAAAAACACCTTTGACCTTTTAAATTGTGCACATATACAATTTTGTTTAAAATGAAAAGTTTAAGATGAGAAGGGAAATAGAACTATATCATCAGGGTGTAACTTAGTCAGATGTCAAAAAATAGATACTGAGTTAATAATGAATAGAGTACATATTTTTAATATCTATAACTCCTTAAGCACTGAATATATATGTTCACACACATACACGTACTCCCCAGTCTATTGGAAAGCCCAAGGGAATTAATGATTGTTTTGTATTACAAGTTTCTTTTAAACATCCGATATTCTGTGAAATTCTTTGTGAAAAAGATTCTTTTTTTAATATATTTTCCAAAGACTTGCTTTTACTCTGAATAGTAATTGTCAGATTATCTTTATGGATGTATATTTAAAAATAAGGCTTTATGAATGAGACCAAAATGTAAAATATATCCTATTTGGTTTCTGTAAGTAGATGTATTGTCAGACCTCAAGAGTTCTAAAAAGTAATCCACTAATCTAGTAGTAACAAATGCAAACTCACACCTTTTGGCCTTATTTCATAGAAGCACACAGAAAACTGCTGGGTGTCAAATCTTTGCCTGATGTCTAAACTAATTTTAGATTTTCAGTATTTTATATAACTTGTAATTGCCAGATACTTCTTGGTTAGGCTTCTTAACAAGCTTAAACAACTAAGTAATAATAATTATAAGAGGAGTAAAAAGTGTAGGAGAAAAAAACTTGTGGAAAATGGTAATTTAATGGAGCAAATTTTCTTTCATTTTTAAGACAAAAGTTTGTAATAACCAGAAATTCCAACAATCACCAAGTAAATATTCAGGATTTACCTCTTTTTTTTTTACTCTCATAATTGCTAGAAAAGTTTAAATAACACAGAGGATATTTTTAGTTATTCTTTCTACTAGACATTCTTTCTACAAACCTGAAGGAGTGGAACAGATGTAGAGAAGCCAATTCAATAGGATGAAGTTTCTTTCTTTTAAAGATACTTGTCTGTTAAAAGGATGCTTCCAAAGGCAAAGGCAGGAACTCTTTGTATCTTGGACCAATTGAGGTATATTAAATTTCAGAAATTGACCCTGAAAATTTGTCTAATGGAGAAACAGACCAATACAAGCCACTTGTTTAAAATTAAAAGCAGTTCTATCCCAAAGTACTGATAGTACAATGAGAAACAATACATAAAAACAGAGTCCCAATTCATCTGTAAGCAAGATAGATAGATAGATAGATGATAGGTAGATAGATGGATATCATAATGGAATATCAAGTAGGTTTTCTGTAAAATATATTGCTTTTAGCAGAAAAAAGCATTGTGTGTTAGATTTCTCCTTTACTTCTAATTTAAAGGATAGTACCATTCCTATCTTCTCTGTCATAATCAATTTCCTTGTTAACACCTCATAATGAGGAAAAGGCAAATTAGTGTGTCATTATACCTTGTGCTAAACAGAAGCAACACAGCCATTAATGACTTTAACATATGTTCATGTTTTCCTGGTCACTGGGAACTTCATCTGTTTCTTCTTGAGGAGGAAAGACATGTCTCTTCATAGCATGGCTCTGAATTTATTTCTCTTGAAGTTTATATTCAAAACAAAATTCTCAGGTTCAACATTAGAGGTGAAGCAACAGAGAGAGAAGGCGTCCATAAAGGCATGCATGGCTCTAGGACCATCTGTTGTAACCTTTTCTTTCCCACACCACATGCCTGCCTTCATTACTAGTCAGTCCACCAGGTGGCAATATAAATATGTAGCACTTCAAAAATAAGGCATCAGACTCTTAAATACAAAGCAGAGGTTCATCGTTTTAATAAAAAACAGCATTAAGAAATACACAAACTGTTTTGACACTGACTTGGGGACCATGAATTTCATTCTGAGATCTCAGAGTTAAGTGATTACCAGATAATTAGCTTTGCAATTTAAACTCCTCCCACCTCTTCCTTACTAAAATAAAAGATGTGCTTTTCATCTTGCATTAATCATTTAGCTAATTGTTTCAGTTCCCTATTTTTTTCTTGTCAATTCAATGTAGTCTTGGTCAAGTTACTTAACCTCTTCATATCTCATTTTTATTCTCTAGTGATCTAATGTGAAGAAGCACTAATAAAAATGATTATAAAACACTGCAAATTTTAGTGGCAAAGACATGTACACTGCTTTGAAGTCACTAGAAGTGAGACAAGTGTTCAGACAAGTACATAATTAAACTGTCCAAACTGCATTAGCTGTTGATGGCATTTACCTAGGGCTGGCTGTTCCTATCAAACTATGAGTTTAAATTATAGTGGCCTCTGTAACTCACCCAAACTTTAGCAACCTAGAAGACTAGGGATGGACATTGAAGTCTGAAGGTTTATCTGTATCTTTAGTGACAATAATGACATCATCAGATTGAAATCTCTTTAACTTCTCCTTTTGTGGCCCATAGAAGAAATGGTAACTCTGTTGGTTACTTTTTATGGAAAATGTTGAATAACATTACACATAATGACAAATCAATAGCACTACAGTTCAAAATGGAATCCTTTTTGTAATCTAAATGAGGTAGTTTTCACCACTCCATGATATAATTGAAGTCACATTAATATGTGTGCCTGAGTCTCACTGATACGAAGCTCCTACCTGCTCACCCAGGAGTTTTTTTACTCTAGAGTGTTCCTGAGAATCATTAAGATGGGACTTAAATGACTAAACTAAGCCTGGTTATCACTCACTATCCTTGGTAGCTGAGCCAGGTCCCTAAAGCTACTGGAAACCTATATGGCACCACCAAGGGGCCACATAGACAGAGCTGCTTCCTCTCATCTGAGGTACTACTGACCCTTGTCTATTAGAAAAATAAAAATCACTTCCATTATTTACAACAAAGAGAATTTAAAACAAGGAAGTAGTTAAGTGATATAAGGGCTAAGAATCTTAATGGGGGGATCATGACCTACCCTAAGATTAGCAACAGCAAGAAGCCAGCAAGGGACCTAAACTGGAGGCACCATGAGGAAGTGATATGACAAGAAGCTGAGAGGGCAAAGCTGCAGGCACAGAACATGAGTCTGTCAGGAGCTGGATTCAGTGAAGAGCTACAGCCACCACTCAAGAAGCTGCCAGAAGCAGTATGGAGATAGGAATACCCAGGCTTCTTTCTCTCCCTCCAGTCTCTCTGTAGTTCTTTCCATTGTCTTAACTCAGCTGGAAGCTTGCTGACATAGAATCCTGCAGCAACACAATGCTGCAGTACAGAGCAGAGCAGATCAAGCGTGAAGAGAGGTCAGGAGGGCAAGTAGCTGAAGACCTGGAGAAGATTGGCCTCTGTTGCAGGATTGGTGTTAGTGGCTCTTCAGCTGGTGGCTCAGACACCTCTGCTGGCTGCTAACTGCTTTGTGTCACTCAATCAGTTCTGGGGAGTTTGATGCATATGCACTACTTCTAGAAGCAGAATTGGTAAACTTTTTCTGAAAAGAGCACTGTAGTAAATATTTTGGAATCAGTGGGCCATTTGCAACCACTCAATTCTGCTTCATAGCACAAAAGCATCCATAAGCAGCATGTGTATGAGCAAATCTGTGTTACAGTAAAACTTCATTTATATAAACATTTATGTCCAGAGGTAGTCTGTAGTATTGCTGCCTCAGCATTCATCTTGTCTGGCCAAGTGGCCTGTGGGGGCCTTAAGTGGACACTGACCCCTCATGAGAGTGCCTGACCTGGGTAACAGCCCACAGACCACATGCTCATGCAAGCTCCTGATGTGACACCCCCAGTAGCTCTGGTAAGTCCCCCTCCCAACCACACCTTCTTATTTGTATATTCCTTTCATGAGAACCCCTGGAGCTACCCTACCCCTGACCTTTTTGGTTTGATTGACAAATCCAGCTTTAGCCAGGAACCCCAAAGCACCAATCCACAGACTCTAATAAAGCCTTGTGCCTTGGGTCCTGTCTCCCTCTCCACTCTGCCTTGACCTCCCCCATGTAACCCTCTTCTGGGTACTTCCCCCAGGACTTATGATTGATAAACTTCTCTGTTTCAATTTATCCTGTGGCCTTTTGCAGAAGGAGGCTCACCATACAGCACCCTGTGCTCTACTTTACAAATGTTCATTTAACAAAGACATAACAGATGGTGTCAAACTGGATGATAAAGTTACACTTACCATTGACCAGGGGAAATGCCTTTTAGCAGCAAATCACTGACTACCTGGCTCCCCAGGCAGATAATTCCATGTGGGAGGCTCCCACTTATTGCTGGCATCTGTGTGTGAGGCTGGAATGCTGCAGAGCACTGCCATGCATGTGGTGCCATAGCCTCCCATCCAAAGTGCAGCTCTGAAGAAAGCGACGAGTCCTCCTGAGCCTTGGAGTGCTGCCACAGATGCATCTTCCACCTGTTAACACTCCACGGAGAGTGAATTCTCCACTGGGTGTTAGACTTCCTGGTGTACTTCCCAACTCTGAAGTCTGGTGTAGATCCTGATGCTGACTATTAGGGATATTGGCTTCAATTTTTGAAGGGTCCCATTGCTTTAATCCACAACCTGGACATGCAAATGGCAGCCCTTGCCCAAGTGAGAGCTACCAGGTAGAGGTGCCAGGCAGTGTCCTTGGAGAAAGGAGAGGGAGACTCTCCTTCCTTGACTGGTATGTTTGCAGCTAGCACCAGGACTCAGTCTTAACCCGTATGCTAGGGCAGCCGGCTAGGGAAGCCCCGGCTCCTCACAAGGGTAAGTGCAGCTGAGTCTGCAGTCCTCCACTGATGCTATCCTGCTGCTTCTGTACCTCATCCCCTGATCCTTTGGGATATTATGGGTCCCACTCCTGGAACTTGGCGGCACAGACTTAATGACCTGATATAAACTCAATGACCTGACTACCTGGCTTCCCCAGGTAGGTAATTCCATGTGGAAGGCTATGAGCACCTAGGAAACATGAACACGTAGTTTCAGCACCAGCTAAAACACCCGAGAGTTAGCAAGTTCCTCACTAAATGTAAAACACCCATAGACGTGGCCTTGTAGCCATGCCAAAGCACCATCAGGGGCTAAGGGCCAGCCCCAGTGACCCTGCACCAGTCCGCAAGTAGGGACCGATCCCAAACACAGTGAGGTCGATTAGACACCCTAGAGAAGGATAAGCCATCTGTGAGTCCAGCCACCAGGGACATCCATCTCAGATCTTTTGAATAATAATTTGTCAGGTCAAATCAGTAGGGGATAACAGAAAATAGAAACTGAAACTCAAAACTTTAAGAATCTCAAGATTCAAAATATTTTAAAAGACTTTCTATAGCCAACTGGCTGTTGACAATGTTTAATTCTGGCTCCAAGCTACTACTGCTGACTGCCACAGAAATGAGGTGATCAGCTGGTATTTCCAAATAGACCTTGTCCAACTCATTGCCACTTACTGATAAATAACCTCATTCAGATTCTATTGTAGGCCTGACTAAAGGGGCCAGGAGCAAGTCCACTTAATCTTGCCCAATCTGTAAACTGTGGGGGGAGATTTTTGCAACATTATTACCTTTAGTATTTCAGCCATTCTTTATCCTTTGTGCATCTTTCCACTAGAGATCCATAGTCCTGCTTGTGTTCCAAAAGAGCCATTTCTATCCTTCTCCTTTTGGATTTGGCTGTCACCACTGGACTGGCAGGCATAGGAACAGGCACTACCACTCTAGCCCAACAAGATCAAATATCAAAAGTCAGACAGCAATTCTCAGGCACTCTAACCAACCACATGCACATACTACACCAAACTCTCTGAGTTTGATGTATAACCATATGACTCACTAGCACAAATGGTGAGGGATAATCACCTGTCATTAGATTTCCTAGAACTGAATGGGGTGGAATGTGTTCTTTACAGGGCATCTCTTGCTGCATGTACATTAATTAGCAACTCAAGACAGGTACAGGTCAACCTCCAGAAGATGTCTCAATATATACAGGTCATACATAATATAATTAAAATATTTCAACAAATTTCCATACATTTATTTATTTATTTTGAAGTTAAATTGTATCCAGAGTTTGGGTCAACATATCAACAGGTTGGCAAGAATTTCAGTGTTAGTCATTTTAGGGACTATCAACCTGCTTTTAGAATCAAAGTAAATATGAAAATATATAGTGCTGAAAAAACGAGATAAATGCCTTCAATCCTTAGACTGCCATGGTCACCAATTATGCCTCATCATTCCAGACACAGACTCCTTTAAAGTCCAGAAACTACACATAACTACACCAAGCTGGGTGGGAACACTTTTGCATTCAACTCTCACATTCCACAAACCACACTGCTCTCCAGCCAGCAGGCCTTGATGCTGATTGTGGTTCCTTGTTCTGTGATCCTTTCTCCTTGCAGCAAACTCTTTATTGAGAACTTCCCTGACTAGTGAATCAACCATATTTCTATTTACCAGAATCCAGTGCTGGTGGAAACCTGAGGTTACATTTGTGTTGGGGAAAGGCATTACCTTATTTTTACTTTGTTTCAGTCAACATACTAATCAGTGCACATAAACTGACATGAGACTTCAAAGATGGCGGTGTGAGAGGTGAAACAGAGAACGCCTCCCAAAGCGACAGATAGTGGTAAAATATACTTAATACAACTAACCTAAAACTGCAACAGGGAAGAAGGCTGCACAAGAATTCATACAGACCTCATGAACAGAGCAGACCTCATGAAACAGGGCACCAGCTCTACTCCCCTATGACCCCCAACCTCACTCTAGTGGTGAGCAGCTCCAGAGACTGGGGCTTCTGGGCACTAGAGGGCACCACACAGCAATATGAAATGTCAACAGAACATGGTTCAAACCAAAATCTCACAAACCCCAGAAAAAGGGACAAATGAAACAGAACTCACCAATATTCCTGAAAGAGAGTTCAAAATAAAAAATCATAAACATGCTTATGGAGGTACAGAAAAATATTTAAGAACTCAGGAATGAATTTAAGATGGAGATTCAATCATTAAGAAATTCCATATTTGAAATGAAACATAAAATGGAGGGATTTAAAAGCAGATTAGATGTAGTAGAAGAGATGATAAATGGAACAGAAATTAGAGAAGAGGAACAATATACGCATTATATGGGTAACAGAAGAAGAAGAGAGAGAAAAGGGGATAGAAAGTGTCATTGAGGAGGTAATTGCTGAAAACTTCCCCAATCTGGGGAAGAAAATTGTCTCTCAAGCCATAGAGATGCACTGATCTTCCAACAAAAGGGACCCAAAGAAGACAACATCAAGACATATAATAATTAAAATGGCAAAGATCAAGAATAAAGACACTTTAAAAAGCAGCTACAGAGAGAAAACAGATCACATACAAAGGAAAACCCATCAGGCTATCATCAGATTTCTCAACAGAAACGTTACAGGCCAAAGGGAGTGGCATGATATACTTAATGCCATGAAGCAGAAGGGCCTCAAACCAAGAATACTCTACCCAGCAAGGTCATCATTGAAATGTGAAGGAGTGATTAAACAATTTTCAGATAAGCAAAAGCTGAGAAATTTTATCTTGCACAAATTACCTCTGTAGTGCATTTTGGAGGAACTTCTATAGATGGAAGTATTCCTAAGGCTAAAGAGATGTCACCCACGGGATAGACAGAGTACATAATATGATTCATAACATACAAAGAATGGACGAAGAAAAGGAGGAAAAAAAGAATCTGCAGGCTGTGTTTGTAATAGCATACAAAGTGAGTTAAACTAGACTGTTATAGGGTAAGGGAATTTCCCTTGAACCTTTGGGAACCATGAATCTAAACCTGCAATGGCAATAAGTACATACCTATCGATGATCACCCTAAATATAAATGGTCTGAATGTACCAATCAAAAGATGTAGAGTCACTGAATGGATAAAATACAAGACCCATATACATGCTGCCTACAAGAAACTCACTTCAAACCCAAAGACATAAAAAGACTGAAAGTAAAAGGATGGGAAAAGATATTTTATGGCACTAATAGGGAGAAAAAAGCAGGAGTTCCAGTACTCATATCAGACAAAATAGACTTCAAAACAAAGAAAGTAACAAGAGACAAAGAAGGATATTACATAATGATAAAGGGGTCAGTCCAACGAGAGGATATAACTATTATAAATATCTATGCACCCAACAGAGGATCAACTACATATGTGAAACAAATACTAATAGAATTAAGGGGAGAAATGGAAGGCAAAGGATTAATTTTGGGAGACTTCAACATACCACTCACTCCAAAGGACAGATCAACCAGACTGACAATGAATAAAGAGACAGAGGCACTGAACAATGTCTTAGAACAGATGGACCTAACAGACATCTCCATCCAAAAGCATCAGGATACACATTCTTCACAAATGCACATGAAACATTTTCAAGAATGGATCGTATACTAGACAATAAAAAGAACCTCAGTAAATTCAAAAAGACAAATTGTACCAACCAGCTTCTCAGATCACAAAGGTATGAAATTAGAAATGAATTACTCAAAGAAAATGAAAAAGCCCACAAACACATGTAGCCTTAATAACATGCTCCTAAATAATCAAGCAACATATGGAGACAAATGACATCAATAATTCAACACCTCAA
Organism: Smutsia gigantea; assembly: GCA_032199065.1. Lineage (NCBI taxonomy): Eukaryota > Metazoa > Chordata > Mammalia > Pholidota > Manidae > Smutsia > Smutsia gigantea. The sequence goes on along the minus strand of JAVSCE010005951.1, from coordinate 163,467 downwards.
AATCAGTGGGATGCAGCAAAGGCTGTGCTAAAAGGCAAATATTTTTCAGTATAGGCCTACCACAGGAAAGAAGAACAATCCCAAATGAACAGTCTAAACTCACAATTAATGAAACTATAAAAGGAAGAACAAATGACACCCAAAGTCAGTAAAAGGGGGACATAATAAAGATTAAAGCAGAAATAAATAAAATTGAGAAGAATAAAACAACAGAAAGAATCAATGAAAGCAGGAGCTGGTTCTTTGAGAAAATAAACAAAATAAATAAACCCCTAGCTACACATATCAAGAAAAAAGAGAGTCTATACACAAACAGGATCAGAAATGAGAAAGGAAAAATCACTATGGACACCACAGAAATACAAGGAACTATGAGAGAATATTATGAAAAAATTATATGGCGACAAACTGGATAACCTAGAAGAAATGGACAATTTTCTAGAGAAATACAACCTACCAAGGTGACCCAGTAAGAAACAGAAAATCTGAATAGACCAATTACTAGCAAAGAAATTGAGTCGGTAACTAAAAAACTACCTAAGAACAAAACACCTAGACCAGATGGTTTCACTGCTGAATTTTATCAAACATTTAATGAAGACCTAATACCCATCACACTTAAAGTTTTCCAAAAAGTAGAAGAGAAGAGAATACTCCCAAACACATTTTACGAGGCCAACATTACTCTAATAACAAAACCAGGCAAAGACACAACAAAAAAAGAAAATTACAGACCAATATCCATGATGAACATAGATGAAAAACTACTCAGCAAAATATTAGCAAACTGAATTCAAAAACACATCAAAAAGATCATCCATTATGATCAAGTGGGATTCACCCCAGGGATGCAAGGATGGTACAACATTCGAAAATCCATCAACATTATACACTACATCAACAAAAGGAAGGACAAAACCACATGATCATCTCCATAGATGCTGAAAAAGCATTCGACAAAATTCAACATCCATTCATAATAAAAAATCTCAACAAAATGGGTACAGACAGCAAGTAACTCAACATGATGAAGGCCATATATGACAAACCCACAGCCAACATCATATTTAACAGTGAAAAGCTGAAAGTTTTTCACCTAAGATTGGGAACAAGACAGGGATGCCCACACTCCCCACTGTTATTCAGCATAGTACTGGAGGTCCTAGCGACAGCAATCAGACAAGACAAAGAAATACCAGACATCCAGATTGGTAAAGAAGAAGTCAAACTATCACTATTTGCAGATGCATGATACTGTACATAAAAAACCCAAAAGAATTCACTTCAAAACTACTAGATCTAATATTTAAATTCAGTAAAATTGCAGGATGCAAAATTAATACACAAAAATCTGTTGGATTCCTATACACTAACAATGAATTAGGAGAAAGAGAAATCAGGAAAACAATTCCATTCACAATTGCATCTAAAAGAATAAAATACCTAGGAATAAACCTAATCAAGGAAGTGAAACACTAACATTCTGAAAACTACAAGATACTCATGAGAGAAATTAAAGAAGATACCAATAAATGGAAACACATCCTGTGCTCATGGATATGAGAAATTAATATTGTCAAAATGGCCATCCTGCCTAAAGCAATCTACAGATTCAATGCAATCCCTATCAAAATACTGAAAACATTCTTCAATGAACTGGAACAAATAGTCCTAAAATTCATATGGAACCACAAAAGACCCTGAATAGCCAAAGCAATCCTGTGAAGGAAGAATAAAGCAGGAGGGATTTTACTTCCCAACTTCAAGCTGTATTAAAAAGCCACAGTAATCAATACAATTTGGTACTGGCACAAGAACAGACCCATAGACCAGTGGAACAGAATAAAGAGTGCAGATATAAACCCAACCACATATGGTCAATTAATATATGATAAAGGAGCCATGGATATACAATGGGAAAATGACAGCCTCTTCAACAGCTGTAGTTGGCAAAACTGGACAGCTACATGTAAGAGAAGGAAACTGGATTACTGTCTAACCCCATACACAAAAGTAAACTCAAAATGGAGAAAAGACCTGAATGTGAGTCATGAAACCATAAAACTCTTAGGAAAAACATGGGCAAAAATCTCTTGGTCATAAACATGAGCAACTCCTTCATGAACATATCTCCCGGGCAAGGGAAAGAAAAGCAAAAATGAACAAGCGGGACTATATCAAACTAAAAGCTTTTGTACAGCAAAGGATACCATCAGTAGAACAAAAAGAAATCCTACAGTATGGGAGAATATATTCATAAATGACATATCCGATAAGGGGTTGACATCCAAATTATATAAAGAACTCACGCACCTTAACAAACGAAAAGCAAATAATCCAATTAAGAAATGTGCAGAGGACATGAATAGATACTTCTCCAAAGAATAAATTCAGATGGCCAACAGGCACATGAAAAGATACTCCACATCGCTAATCATCAGAGAAATGCAAATTAAAACCACAATGAGATATCATCTCACACCAGTTAGGATGGCCACCATCCAAAAGACAAAAAACAACAAATGTTGGTGAGGATGTGGAGAAAGGGGAACCATCCTACACTGTTGGTGGGAATGTAAATTAATTCAACCATTGTGGAAAGCAGTATGGAGGTTCCTCAAAAAACTCAAAATAGAAATACCATTTGACCCAGAAATTCCATTCCTCAGAATTTACACTAAGAATGCAGCAGCCCAGTTTCAAAACGACATATGTACCCCTATGTTTATCGCAGCACTGTTTACAATAGCCAAGAAATGGAAGCAACCTAAGTGTCCCTCAGTAGATGAATGAATAAATAAGATGTGGTACATATACACAATGGAATATTATTCAGCCATAAGAAGAACACAAATCCTACCATTTGCAACAACATGGATGAAGCCAGAGGGTTTTATGCTCAGTGAAATAAGCCAGGAGGGGAAAGACAAGTGTCAAATGATTTCACTCATCTGTGTAGTATAAGAAAAAAGCAAAAACCGAAGGAACAAAACAGCAGCAGATTCACAGAACCCAAGAATGGATTTACAGTTACCAAATGGAAAGGGCGTGGGAAGATGGGTGGGAAGGGAGGGATAAGGGTGAAAAAGGTGTATTACAATTAGCACACATAATATAGCTGTTGGGGAGATATACGCAGAAGGCACTATAACACAGAGAAGACAAGTAGTGACTCTATAACATCTTACTATGCTGATGGACAGTGGCCGTGATGGGGTATGTGGTGGGGAGTTGATATTAGGGAGAGTCTAGCAACCATAATGTTGTTTATGTAATTGTACATTAATAATTGTAAAATTAAAACAATTAAAATAAAATAAAATTGCAGGTATTGGGATAAAAAATGCATGAAAGAAGGGAATAGCCCTTAATTCCACATATCAGGCCTATCAAACTCATGGCTTCAGCTCAGATAAAATGCTTGTTACACTTAATTTGGTTTATAACCATTTGGCAACCTCCCTAATGTGGCTCAGAGCACCTGGTATTCCATATTTTTTGTCCAGATAGGTCTATAAATCATCCTGTATGTATTTGTGTTCCTAGTTTGAAAACAAATCATTCTCATTCTAGACTGCTTGTTCTAGAGATAGAAAAGCCAGGCTTTGGATGAACCAGTGGTTGGTGTACAGCAGAGGAGATTTAGTGGAATTCAGTATTTGCACTGTTTATTAGTGAGATGTGCTGGTTTCTTTGAGTAAAATCAGGAAAGTGTTAGCTTAGATACCCTTTAAAGAACCCTGTAATCAATCAGATTCAATGCAGGATGTTGGAGAAGTATTACAAGGCCAAGGGAAAGAAAAATGAATCTAGAGATGCATAAAATGGACTGATTGCATTCATAACAAATTTGTTATTGATATATTGTAGTTGTTTTTAATAGATTCTACCAATAAAAACAAATGAGCAAGCAAAAATCACTCATGATAAATATTTTGTCCCTTTGGGCATCCTACAAGGAGTAGAATAGAATATTCTAACCTGTTAGCTAGAATTTACGTTACAACTACATATGACATTAAAAATACAGTCACATTAGAGTGTATAAGGCTAACCTTGCCTGAGGTTGGTCAATGTGACTCAGTTCCCCTATTTGGAGGTGCATATTCTGACAAAAATTATGTTCTTTCACCTGTGGAAGTGGTCAGCTGTCTTCAGTTGGGTGGGATGATTTTCTCCAACTCTGAGCAAGATCAGGGTTTCACTTGAATGTGTCAGGTTAAAATATGAATTTGTAACCATCAGTGTTCAGTAAAACCATGTTTCTGAGAGCAAATCTGATGGCAGTTGTTTGCATGGCTATAGGATTGGTAAACACAGGAAACATGGAGGTGGGGAAGGAGTTTATAAGATACAAAGCAGTACAGAAGCCAGAAAGGCAGGATTTCTAAGAGCTCAGTTCATGTATTATATTTTGTGGACTGAAATAGGAAAGATGTGAATGAGGCTGTAAATGTATATCAGAATTTAGAAGAATTTTATTTATCCACTAGAGTTAGTCTTTTACATTTTGATATTACCAGGTTCTTTTCAGAGTAATACACACTTAAAATTTTTACCCATCCCCATCAAGGCAGTATTCTGAACAATAGTTGCTACTATTTCAGGAGTTATAGTTTTTACTTTTATTTTTATTTTAGTGATATGAGCAGTTTTTTTTTGAAAAATTTTTTTTATTGTGAAATGATTATCACAGTAAGTTTAGTTAACATCCTTTAACATACATAGTTACAAATTATTTTTTCTTGCGATGTGAACTTTTGAGGTTTTTTCTCTTAACAACTTTTCAATACACAAGGCATTATTGCTCACCATGCAATGAACAAGTTCCAATACAGTGAACAAGCTCCCACAAGGTGAACAATGCAAGGAACATAGTGAACAAGTTCTCACAAGGTGAACAATGCAAAGGCAGTCATATCAGAGAAACTAGTTCAGTTACTATAATCAATCAAGTCAGCTATGATTATTCATGTGATTTTTATACTTAAATTATAAGTGAATCTCACATTTCCCCCTTTTCTGTTTTAATTGATGCAAATGCATATGCATATATTTGTGGAAGGTACCAGAATAATGATTAGCTGGGCTCGGCCTGTGACATAGCTTGTCACAGGCAATGTCTCTCTCGTCTGGAGGGGTGAGGTTCCATGCCTCACTTCAGTTGGCCCCCACGTTGCTCACCTGAGGTCCCTTGCGACTGTGCCTGTCTTAGGTTGTTCCTCCCATGAGGAATCTTACCCGTCTCTGGCTAACCAGCCATCTCCTGGGACCAAACAGGGAGCTAAAATACGAAAGAGAGGACAGCCAGCAGCTATAATTCTGGATAAAATCACAATATACATGATTATTTTCTTGCAGCAAATGCAGGTGGGGAATCAGTATATGATTTCACAAAGTTGTTTAAAAGGAATCACTTATTTCTTGAAGTTAAATCTTGAGAAGTAGCATATGGTTGTATTGGCTTTAAAAGACCAACAACTGCCTTCCGCACACATACTAGGAGAACAGGAATACAAATGCATAACAGTATTAGACCTACAATTAAAGGCCATATCCAATGAAACAAAGAAAACCAATTTAACAATCCAGGCATTTGTGAAAACTTATCAATACCATGATGAATGTTGTCTATTTGATCTTGAATAGTATGCGAAAAATCATCCAAATTAAAACAACACATCCCTGGAAATTGTTCACATCCCATAGTTGTACAGCACTCCCCATGCCCCCCAACATTACATCTGCAATCATAATGCCCCTTTTTCCCTCTTATCCCTCCCTTCCCACCCATCTTCCCCAGTCCCTTTCCCTTTGGTAACTATTAGTCCGTTCTTGGGTTCTGTGAGTCTGCTGCTTTTTTGTTCCTTCAGTTTTTTTCTTTGTTCTTATACTCCACATAAGAGTGAAATCATTTGGCACTTCTCTTTTTCGGCTTGGCTTATTTCACTGAGCATAATACCCTCTAGCTCCATCCATGTTGTTGCAAATGGTAGGATTTGTTTTCTTCTTATGGCTGAATAATATTCCATTGTGGATATGTACCACATCTTCTTTATCCATTCATCTACTGATGGACACTTAGGTTGCTTCCATTTCTTGGCGACTGTAAATAGTGCTGCGATAAACATAGGGGTGCATCTAACTTTTTCAAACTGGGCTGCTGTATTCTTAGGGTAAATTCCTAGGAGTGGAATTCCTGGGTTAAATGGTATTCCTATTTTGAGTTTTTTGAGGAACCTCCATACTGCTTTCCACAATGGTTGAACTAAATTTCACTCCCACCAGCAGTGTAGGAGGGTTCCCTGTTTTCCACATCCTCGCCAACATTTGTTGTTGTTTGTGTTTTGGATGTTGGCCATCCTCACTGGTGTAAGGTGATATCTCATTGTGGTTTTAATCTGCATTTCTCTGATGATTAGTGATGTGGAGCATCTTTTCATGTGCCTGTTGGCCATCTGAATTTCTTCTTTAGAGAAGTGTCTATTCATGTCCCCTGCCCATTTCTTAATGGGATTATTTGCTTTTTGTTTGTTAAGGTGCATGAGTTCTTTATATAATTTGGATGTCAACCCCTTATCGGATATGTCATTTATGAATATATTCTCCCATACTGTAGGATGTCTTTTTGTTCTACTGGTGGTGTCCTTTGCTGTACAGAAGCTTTTCAGCTTGATATAGTCCCACTTGTTCATTTTTGCTTTTGTTTCCCTTGCCTGGGGAGATATGTTCAAGAAGAAGTCGCTCATGTTTATGTACAAGAGATTTTTGCCTATGTTTTTTTCTAAGAGCTTTATGGTTTCATGACTTATATTCAGGTCTTTGATCCACCTTGAGTTTACCTTTGTGCATGGGGTTAGACTGTAGTCCAGTTTCATTCTCTTACATGTAGCTGTCGAGTTTTTCCAACAACAGCTGCTGAAGAGGCTGTCATCTCCCCATTGTATATTCAAGGCTCCTTTATCAAATATTAATTGACTGTATATGTTTGGGTTAATGTTTGGATTTTCTATTCTGTTCCACTGGTCTGTGGGTCTGTTTTTGTGCCAGTATCAAATTGTCTTGATTACTGTGGCTTTGTAGTAGAGCTTAAAGTCAGGGAGCATAATTCCCCGTTTTACTCCTCCTTCTCAGGATTGCTTTGGCTATTTGGGGTCTTTTATGGTTCCATATGAATTTTAGAATTATTTGTTCCAGTTCATTGAAGAAAGCTGTTGGTAGTTTGATAGGGATTGCATTGAATCTGTAGATTGCTTTAGGTAGTATAGCCATTTTGACAATATTTATTCCTCCTAGCCAAGAGCATGGGATGCATTTCCATTTGTTAGTGTCCTCTTTAATTTCTCGTAGGAGTGTCTTGTAGTTTTCAAAGTACAGGTCTTTCACTTCCTTCATTAGGTTTATTCCTAGGTATTTTATTCTTTTTGATGCAATTGTGAACAGAATTGTTTTTCTGATTTCTTTCTGTTAGTTCATGATTAGTGTATAGGAAAGCAACAGATTTCTGTGTGTTAATTTTGTATCCTCTAACTTTGCTGAATTCAGATATTAGTTCTAGTAGTTTTGGAGTGGATTCTTTAGGGTTTTTTATGTACAATATCATGTCATCCACAAATAGTGACAATTTGACTTCTTCTTTACCAATCTGGATGCCTTGTATGTCTTTGTTTTGTCTGATTGCTGTGGCTAGGACCTCCAGTACTATGTTGAATAACAGTGGAGAGAGTGGGCATCCCTGTCTTGTTTCCAATCGTAGATGAAAAGCCTTCAGCGTCTCGCTGTTAAGTATGCTGTTAGCTGTGGGTTTGTCATATATGGCCTTTATGATATTGAGGTACTTGCCGTCTATACCCATTTTGTTGAGAGCTTTAATCAGGAATGGATGCTGAATTTTGTCAAATGCTTTTTCAGCATCTATGGAGATGATCATGTGGTTTTCTTCTTCTTTTTGTTGATGTGATGGATGATGTTGATGGATTTTCGAATGTTGTACCATCCTTGCATCCCTGGGATGAATCCCACTTGATCATGGTGTATGATCCTCTTGATGTATTTTTGGATTCGGTTTGCTAATATTTTGTTGAGTATTTTTGCATCTATGTTCATCAGGGATATTGGTCTGTAATTTTCTTTTTTGGTGAGGTCTTTGCCCGGTTTTGGTATTAGAGTGATGGTGGCTTCATAGAATGAGTTTGGATGTATTCCCTCCTCTTTTATTTTTTGGAAAATGTTAAAGAGAATGGGTGTTATTTCTTCTCTGTATGTCTGGTAGAATTCAGAGGTGAATCCATCTGGTCTGGGGGTTTGTTCTTGGGTAGTTTTTTGATTACTGATTCAATTTCATTGCTGGTGATTGGTCTGTTTAGTTTTTCTGTTTCTTGCTTGGTCAGTCTTGGAAGGTTGTATTTTTCTAAGAAGTCGTCCACTTCTCGGTTTTCCACCTTGTTAGCATCTAGATTCTCATAATATTCTCTTATGATTCTTTGTATTTCTGTGGGGTCCGTTGTTATTTTTCCTTTCTAATTTCTGATTGTGTTTATGTGTGTAGATTCTCTTTTTCTCTTAATGAGTCTGGCTAGGGGTTTATCTATTTTGTTTATTTTTTCAAAGAACCAGCTCTTGGTTTTATTGATTTTTCTATTGTTTTATTCTTCTCATTTTATTTATTTCTTTTCTGATCGTTCTTACGTCCCTCCCTCTTGTGACTTTGGGCTTCATTTCTTCTTCTTTTTCCAATTTCAGTAATTGTGTCTTTAGATTATTCATTTGGAAATGCTCTTCCTTCTTTAAATAGGCCTGGATTGTAGTATACTTTCCTCTTAGAACTGCCTTTGCTGCGTCCCACAGAAGTTGTGGCTTTGTGTTGTTGTTATCATTAGTCTCCATATATTCTTTCATTTCTGTTTTGATTTGGTCGTTAACCCATTGATCAGTTAGGAGAATGTTGTTAAGTCTCCATGTATTTGTGAGCTTTTTTGATTTCTTTCTAAAATTTATTTCTAGTTTTATACCTTTGTGATCTGAGAAGTTGGCTGGTAGAATTTCAATTTTTTTTACTTTACTGAGGTTCTTTTTGTAGCCTAGTATGTGGTCTATTCTGGAAAATGTTTCATGTGCGCCTGTGAAAAATGTGTATCCTGCTGCTTTTGGGTGCAGAGTTCTGTAGATATCTGTTAGGTCCATCTGTTCTAGTGTGTTGTTCAGTGCCTCTGTGTCTTTACTTATTCTTTGTCTGGTTGATCTGTCCTTTGGAGTAAGTGGTGTGTTGAAGTCTCCTAAAATGAATGCATTGCTGTCTATTTCCTCCTTTAATTCTGTTAGTGTTTGTTTCACATATGCCAGCGTTCCTGTGTTGGGTGCATATATATTTATAATGGTTATATCTTCTTGTTGGACTGACCCCTTTATCATTATGTAATCTCCTTCTTTATCTCTCACTACTTTCTTTGTTTTGAAGCCTATTTTGTCTGATACAAGTACTGCCACACCTGCTTTTTTCTCTTTGTTGTTTGCATGAAATATCTTTTTCCATCCCTTCACTTTTAGTCTGTGTATGTCCTTGGGTTTAAAGTGAGTCTCATGAAGGCAGCATGTAGATGGGTCTTGTTTTTTTACCCATTCAGTGACTCTATGTCTTTTGACTGGTGCATTCAGTCCATTTACATTTAGGGTGATTATGGATAGGTATGTACTTATTGGCATTGCAGGCTTCAGATTCGTCGTTACCAAGGGTTCAAGGTTAACTTCCCTACTATCTAAAAGTCTAACAACTAACTTAATATGCTATTACAAACACAATCTAAAGGTTGTTTGTTTGTTTGTTTCCTCCTTTTTTTTTCTATTCCATTCTTATATATTAGGTATCATATTCTGTACTGTTTGTCTATCCCTTGATTGACTTTGGGAATAGTTAATTTAATTTTGCATTTTCTTAGTAATTAGCTGTTCTATTTTCTTTACTGTGGTTTTATTACGTGTGGTGACAGCTATTAATCTGTAGGAACACTTCCATCTATAGCATTCCCTCCAAAATATACTGTAGAGATGGTTTGTGGGAGGCAAATTCTCTCAGCTTTTGCTTATCTGGGAATTGTTCAATCCCTCCTTCAAATTTAAATGATAATCTTGCCGGATAAAGTAATCTTGGTTCAAGGCCCTTCTGCTTCATTGCATTAAATACATCATGCCACTCCCTTCTGGCCTGTAAGGTTTTTGCTGAGAAGTCTGATGATAGCCTGATGGGTTTTCCTTTGTATGTGATCCTATTTCTCTCTGGCAGCTTTTAATGGTCTGTCCTTATCCTTGATCTTTGCCGTTTTAATTACTATATGTCTTGCTGTTGTCTTTCTTGGGTCCCTTGTGTTGGGAGATCTGTGCACGTCCATGGCCTGAGAGACTATCTCCTTCCCCAGATTGGGGAATTTTTCAGCAATCACCTCCTCAAAGACGCTTTCTATCCCTTTTTCTCTCTCTTCTTCCTCTGGTACCCCTATAATGCGAATATTGTTCCATTTGGATTGGTCACACAGTTCTCTCAATATTCTTTCATTCTTAGAGATCCTTTTTTTTCTCTGTGCCTTAGCTTCTTTATATTCCTCTTCTCTAGTTCCTGTTTCATTTATTGTCTCCTCCACCGTATCCAATCTGCTTTTAATCCCGTCCATTGTGTTCTTCAATGATTGGATCTCTGACCGGAATTCATTCCTGAGTTCTTGAATATCTTTCCGTACCTCCATGAGCATGTTAATCATTTTTATTTTGAACTCCCTTTCAGAGAGAGTCATAAGGTCCATATCATTTAAATCTTTCTCAGGAGTTGTGTTCAAAATTTTACTCTGGACCAGGTTCCTTTGGCATTTCATATTTGTGTATGGTGCCCTCTAGTGCCCAGAAGCTCTACTCTCTGGAGCTGCTCAGCCCCTGAAGCAATGCGGGGATTGTAGGGGAGTGGTATTGGTGCCTCTGGGGAGGAAAGGGGTGTTTGCTGGTTCCTGGCTGCTATGCCTGTCTCCGCTGCCTGAACCAGTGGGCTGAGCACACAGGTATAAGCCTCTGTACTTTGCGTTTTTAGTTGCTATAGACAGATCTTCCCTCTGGCTGGCCTAACACCAGGGAAGGGTTTCCCGGTTTGCTAGCTCAGTGGGGCTGGCCAGAAGAAAGGCGCACAAGTCTGCCTGTCACAGAAGGGGTTCTTGGTGCTGTGTAGTCAGCCAGAGAGCTGAAGCAACTGAAGATCATGAAAGCTCCCAACATGCTGGGCAGAGTGCACCCGGACAATTTTGTCTGCCTGTCCTTTCTCCTGAGCAGTAAGCTCCATGCCATCCTTGCCCCTTTAGCATCTCTCTTGCTAAGGGCTTCTTTGTTAGGATTTCTCTCAGACTGCCTGCCCTTCTTTTGTCCCCGAGCAGCTGGGTATGGATCCCTGCTTTCACAAGCAGATGGATTCTTAGTCTCTCCAGGAATTCTGCCTGTCTTAGCTTTCCAACCCCCTAATTACAAGAGTATCATGCAAGCACCATGTAATGTAGGTTTGTGCTCCCAGAGCAGATCTCCAGAGTTAGGTACTCAGCAGTCCCACATCTCCACTCCCTCCCTGCTCCATTCCTGTTCCTCCCACTGGTGAGCTGGGGTGGGGGAAGGGCTTGGATCCCACAGGACCACAGCTTTTGTACGTTACCCTTTTCTCTGAGGGGTGCTCTTTTCTCCAGATGTATGCAGTTTGTTGCCGTCCTCTTTCCCGTTGCTCTTTCAAGAGTAGTTGATGTAGCTTTGTTTTCATATTATATGAGGTTTTAGGAGGAAGCCTCTGTCTCACCTCTCACGCCGCCATCTTTTCGATATGAGCAGTTTCTACAGAGTAACATAAGGTTATTTTTAAAGATCGATCTTCAATAGTGTACATTTTAACACTTTACTGCTAGGCATGGGTTGAAGAAAGGAAAAAATGAGGCCACATTTGAATATAAAATGGAGTGATATCATAGATAATAAGAAATGTTGATTGTGTTCTCTTGTTTTCCTTCCAGAAATGCTTCTGTAGTTAGGGCTTGCTTTCTAAATACAGAATGAATGACTGTTTACATATTGTCATGACATGGAATCTTTGCATCTGAGGTTGAAAGGGACAGTACCTCTACTCCCACATTTACCACCCAAGCAGGAATCAGCTTGTCATCATAACCCCTGACTGAAGCAGAGACAGCTTTTACTTGAAATATCTGCAGAAATTAGGACCTCACAATGTTGTAATATCATTCTCTACTGAAGGTCTAGGTTGAAAGACCTATGCCTTGAGGTCCATTTATCTAGAAAGGTCCATCTTGCATTAATCCCAAATGTGTGTCCTCATAGCTAATGTACACCTATTGCAGTCTGTTTATGAAACCATGAAGAATAATGGATCTGTTACCCTAAAGTTCTCCAAATATCAAGGCAGTACCTGTGGGATTAATATAGATATCAAATATAGAAATCGAATGTATCATCATATATGACTTGATTATTTTTCCTGTAATTCCTGATATGTGATCAAGAACAGAACAAACAAGACCAAAACAGTTTCTGGGACCTAATTGCCCTTGCTATTGTTTCAATACCATGTAAGATGTCGCACCCCAGGAGACTGGAGACTGCCAAGGATTAAGTTTAGAGTTAGTTAATGGTTGTCTATTAAGTCCCCCCCACAGAATTCTATTGTTGTTAACTTTTATTTGCTCAATAAATATGAAGGGTGCCCCTTCAGCACCACTCTTGCACTGTTACACCTTGAGTCCCCTGGCTGGTCCTTTTGGGTCTTCGATAACTCATCGCATCACTGCCCTTCCCTGCGGGCTGGTGGTGGGGAGGGACTGTCGGTGGTGCCCAAACAGGGACACTTGAAACTCAGAGCAGGGAATCTCTGAGGATCGTAGATCCAGTAAAACCCCCAGGAAAGTGTACATAGGGATATGGTCGAAATGTCAGGGACAGTATAATGGGCTAACATGAAACTAAAGCAGCTAAACCAGAAGATCATTTAAAATTACTCCGTGCCCTCCTAAAAACCCCCGGGGTGAAAACTTCTAAAAAAGACTGCTCAACTTCACAAATATATTTAAAAATATTGTTACTGGTTGTCACCACAAGGAACCCTCAAACAAGCTGATTGGAGCAATGTATTAAGAGATTTCAAAATGGCTCACAGACACGGAAACGTTATCCCTGTACCTGTTTGGGTAGATCAATGGCCCTTCAATAAAGAAAAACTGGCAGCCTTACAAATATTAGTTCAAGAACAGCTTCAGTTAGATAGATTAGAATTTTCTACAAGCCCGTGGAATTCCCCTGTATTGATTATAAAACAGAGTCTGGAAAATGGAGACTCTTACATGATTTAAGACAAATTAATGCAGTCCTTAAACCTATGGGTCCTTTACAACAAGGCCTCCCTTCTCCAGCTATGATTCTGAAAGTCTGGGACATGGTTATCATTCATCTTAAAGACTGTTTTTTTTTACAGTTCCTTTAGCTGTGGCAAATAGGGAAAATTTCGCTTTTACTGTACCCTCCTTAAATTTACAAGAAAGATTCCAATAGAAAGTACTTCCTCAAGGAATGTTAAATAGCCCTACAATTTTTAAAAATTATATGCACAGGGCTCTCTTGCCCCCTCCTGGTATGAGCCAAGAGTTGTGTCTGTCCTTTCACTTTATCTCTAAATAAAAGCCTCCCCTTAGCTCTCCTACCTTGACTGTTTGCTAAGTTCATTCTTCGACTCCACAAACAAGAACCCCAGCATCATTTTGGAGGGCTCATCCACGATAACTTTGGAGGTGAGTATTGGCATCCAAGGCTGCCTTTTCTTTCACTGTCTATGGCACACAACATCGGGTGCTCATCAGCCACTTAAATGGGACTAGCCCAGCTGCCAATCTCAAAGTCTTGAGCGACAGGTTCCCCTGCGTCTCCCTCAGTAGATCCCCCATCTCCCTTGGGAGCTGGGAAAGTGACCTGAGTGGAGGCCAGGATTCCCTTTCAGAGACATCTCATTGGATGCGAGGGACTGAGGAAAGCCATGGGCAACTGCGAGAGTCTAGGCTGAGGCTACACTTTAGTGGCTTCTCAAAAGTTCCTGTGTCTGCAATCAGACCCTGACCACCCAACTGGGTATCCATGAGGCGTGTCTCTCTTTCTGTCTCTGACTTCAAGCCTGCTTCCTCAGGCTGCCCTGGCCTCTGAGTGAGGCAGGGGGTATTTCTAACTCTTCTAATTTCATCAGTTTCCCGGACCCTGATGTCCACCACTGCAAGGTAAGAGATTTCTCTTATTCCTGACTAAATGCTGTACTCTTTATCTCATAAAATGTGTCTGAGCACCTGTTAGCCACTTAAAAGATGATTAGCATCAGCTACAAGTCTTAAGAAAGGCTTGGCCCCTGAGAGAAGTATACAATATTATAAAGTTATGCAGCTACATTTATTTTAATGCAAGGAAAGGAAATAGTCAAAAATCACGTAGACTACAATATGTAACTAGTTGTCTAAATTATTTTTGTGGAAATCTATTCTACTTATTGGGTTCATCATTACCTTCAAAGATTGGGAGGTTTTTATACTAGACTCCCTGAAATGGAAGAAATTTATATTCTTCAATACATCCTGGCTTAAATAACTGGTGCTAGACTAGTACTTGCATTTCATTTCCAGCCCCTGGACACACACAGTCCCTATCAGTACAGAGCCTTCATCAGCCCTTTTAGTCTGGGGCCATCTAAACCTTAACCCAGTTATGTAAACTACGCACACTTAGAGTGTATGTTGAAAATTGAGATACTTTTAATCAAGTAAGCTAAAAAGAATGAAGGCAATTGAATATTAGTAACTCAAATCTTTGTATCAGTTTATCTGTGTATATGTTCTTTTATGAAGTGTTGACAACTGTAGTCATTACATCTCAATCTGTATGTTTGTGTGTCTAAGTGTGTAAATGAAAAATATTTTCTACCTTCAGATGGTATTAATTAAAATTGATTTAAAGACAAGTGCTTGTAGAAATTGGGCATTCTAAAACTTCCAGAAAATTCTAATAAAAGATATTAGGCATTAATGCTAACTTAAGTTAAACTGAAATGGACATGTCCTTATTGTTATCAGCTGCAGAAGTTTACCTAAAGTCATTTAAATTGATGTTATCTGTTAAATATTTCAAGAAAAAATGCTTAAAGAGAGCCTTGACTTTGTTGTTTGGTAAAAGTTTTGTGAGCATAGTTGTTAGGAATAAGTAAACTAAATAAGTGTAGCAAGTAAACATCTTAATAATAGTGTGTTAATGTATTACAGTGTGTTACAGTGTGTATATCTGCAAACAGCCTGAAAATCTTTGTAGAGTAGACATACTTTGTGCTTAGTGAGAGATTGTGTTGTAAAGCTCATAGTTACAGAAATTATAAAATGTGTTCACAAATCTGTCAATCAAAAGAACACTAGTGTAACAGTTTACAATAGCCCACTTCTCAGTATTTACTGAAAATTAAAGTTTCTCATGGTTTTAATTTCTAAATAAAACTATTTAAACTAATAAAGAAAACATCTGCTTGCAAGAAAAAGTTGTGTGTTTTAATAAGAGAAAGTATAATGAAGGGAAATTTGTTTTGTTGAGGGTAAAAGAAAGTAACTGTTCTGAAGTACAACTGTTTATTTAAAGAGGAAGAACTCTAAATGTAAAAAAAAAAATCATAAAAACTTTGTGGAAGAATAAATATGGCCATGCTATGTAAAATTAAAGCAAATGAGTCTTGATATCAGGTACACAGCAAATTAGAATTTTGTTTTCAGATACAAGGAAAAATTTTTCTTAAACTGTTAGTTTGCTTTAATGTTGATGTTGAAAAATTGCAAAAAGTTTTATAATTGTTTTATCAAAGTAGTTTCTCATGCTTAAAGTCTGAGTGTTTGAGAAAATGATATCTTAATATTGAAGTACTAAAAGTTAAACTTTACTAACAACTGTGTAAACTTCTGTATCTGCCTTTGAAGTATTTTGTTGTCATTCTAGTTGAATGGATAAGTATTGCTTCATAGCAACCTATTATCTTATTTAAGCAAGTGCCAAAGAAACTTTCTTCTGACAACTTTCCAAAATCAAATTTAAAAAGGTGCTTTTTACCTCTAGTTCACTCTGATATTTTCCAGAAGGCCCCTGGAACATGTCAGAGGAATTTTTCTCCTCATAGGGGAAAATATTTCACTAATTTGGCTTATTTATCTTATATATATTTACCTGGAAAGCACTGTCAAAGGGAATGATGCTAAACTTTGTTCCTAAATGTTTTGTGTTACAGTAATATCCAAATTTCCTCATGTCAACTGTCTTACAGTAAGCTCTCATCAGATCTTTAACCATTGTCATTTGTATGTCTTTTGTCATTTATAGTCACTGTTTATTACTCCTAAACTAGTAAAGAACTAGATTTCAGTAGAACAAGTATTGGTTACATAGGATTAAGTTAACTAAGGAAATGATTTTGTAGCTTTTTGTTTCAAATGTTGCTGATAAAGTGTTTTAAGCTTTTTCTCTTAAGCTGACAACAGTTTAGTAAATGACAATATCTTTATAAGCAGAATTGAAACATTTATCTTTCTCTCTACCTGATCCCTCCAGAATTTAAAAACTCTGTGACTGTTTTCATATTTCATGGCAGTATGTTTATTTGCGTAATCAATAGGAATCTGCTTTCTTTGTAAGAAGACCAATTAAAAACACTGGTTATATTACCAAGGCTTTGGCTGGAATGTCATACCTGAGAGACACATGCATAAACTCAGATATGAACAGACAGCTTTTAGGAACTAAGGTTGACTTTATAGAACCAACAAAGCCCCTTGGAAGAACTGGTCTGGTACCTTGCTTACAAGGTTCACAGCAGCCTTACCAGGTGATTAAGGAAGGTCACTTCCTGGCAGATGCAGGAACCTCAAAATGTCTCGGGAACCTCAAGAAGAGAGGAATTCACCCAAATATACAGGTACTGCAGGCAAAACCTGATGGCAAATCTGGCTTGGCTTTCTGGATTCGAGAGGCCTTTAAAAGTCCAATATGAAATTCCTTATAAAAAGTTCCAGCAAAGCACATTTAAAAGATCCTATGTAACCAATTGCTCTTCTCACTGCACTTATGCAAATAGTCAAGCCAAGTGTTAATTATTTTCTTAATCTAGTTATTTCTAATAAAAATGAGGGTGATTTTAGAGAAAAATATTGTTTCAATAATGCAGCCTTATCTATACTAAATCCTAATACTAGTCATTGAGATGTAGAGTAGATCCAGAATTCTAGTTCCCCAAAATATCTAGCTATGATTCTCCAGATGTTTTAGTTCTCCCATCATTTCAATTAAAAATTTACTGTTTCTAGTCCTAATATTTAGCCATGCATTCTTAATCTTGTCAAGTTGCTCCAAAAAGGAAAATCCAACTCCAGATGTTGCTACTTAACCTAATAACACGATTTGTTCTATCTTGCCTAGAAGCCATAAAACTGCAAATAGTAACAGAAATGGAATCCGGAACAGAAGCACCCATCTTCTGAGGCCCTCTCAACTGACCACTGATGGAAACCTAACTGCACCCTTTATGCGCCCCCTCTCAGCATGAAACAGCCAGAGCAGTCATTGCCCCCTTTCCCTAGCAGCAGCTAGGGTCTCTATCTGTAGAGGGGGGAATGAGACAGAGACCTTGAGCTTAGACAGAATAGGGTGAGGCCCTCCGGAAAAAGCAAGACAGGATATTTGCAGTCAGAGCAAAGTAAATACATGCAAGGAAACCCCCTAAGAAAACTCTGTTAAACATTAAGCTCTAGAGTCATTCTTCAGTGAGATCAGTTAAAGCTTAAAAGGCCAGGAGCAACTTGGCCTGGAATGTTTTAGTGTTCCGCAAATAAAGAAGGGTATCTCAGCATAACCTGTGACTTCACTGTAAACAGCCCTAGCAAAGAGACAAAAACCCAGCCCACCTTAGGGGCAGGGCAGGTGGTACAAGTCCACACCCTAAGCCCTCTCTTCACTTTATCAAGGTATATGAGGCATGGGATGCATCTTTACTGCTCTAATAGATTTTCTTGGAAATAGTCATGAAAGACTTTTCCTAGCTCTGCCACCTGATTGTGATGACAGCTTGAAGCTTTTAGATACTGCCTCTGTTGCAGTTGCAGCTGCATTCCTCCTGTAGGTTCCTGGACTTGTCAGGGGAATGCAAAAAGAGATATCTAAGCTGGCCTGTGTATATGGCAAGACAACGAATTTGACTGCTTCCATATTATCTGAACTCAGTCAAGAGCTAGGAGAAGTGTAAGTTGCGGTGCTTCAGAATCATGCTACTATAGACTATCTGCTGTTAAAAGAACATATGGGATGTGAACAGTTTCCAGAAATGTGTTGTTATTTGTCTGATTTTTCTCCAACTGTGGAGAGCCTCAGCTTCCAGAGAATGTGGAGTGGGGAAGGTGCCCTTTGCCCTGGGGCTCCAGCCAGATGACTCAGTTGTTATACAGGTCCTCTGTCACGTAGCATGTGCCTTGTGGAACATGCTGGCCGAGTCATGAGCCTTGTTAAGCAACTTCTCATTGTTATAAAAATACTTTCTTTATCTGTTTAATCTTTGTATGTGCGTAGTTCTATATCTGTTTAATCTTTATTCTATGTAATTGTGTGTAGTTGTGATTCTTTCCATACGCACCTTAGTTTCTTGTTAATGTATAAAATAAGCAGTAAAATTAAACTCGGGGTCGAAGACAGTTTGGAGCTTCGACCCTCCCAGGCACCTATTGTTGTGTCCATTCATCCTCACCCCCGGCTCGGGAACCCTGCTCGATTTCGCGGTCAGCTGGACTGGACGCGACATCCAACTATTCAAAATCAGTTGTTAGACAATATTCATCATATTATTAATAAGTTTTCACAAATGCTGGGTTACCTAACTGGTTTTCTTGGTTTCATTGGACATGGCCAGTATTTGTAGTCTGCTTTTGTTAGGCATCTGTATTCCTGTTCTGTTAATGTGTGTACGTAACTTAATTAGTAGTTTCTTAAAACCTATATATGCTTACGCTACTCTACAAGAAGTTGTGTCAAAGAAATTATCAATCTTCTCATATTTTCTTCCTTTGCTACTTCTCAAGCTTTTCTTTTTCCTTCCTAAATACAGCTCTTTACTAGAATTTGTGCCTCATACTTAAAATTACCATGTATCATAATTTTTCCAGATGGGAAAAATACCTCAAGACTGCTGGGCATAGAAGCCATGGGGCATAAATCTGCAAAGCAGTAAGAAGAGCTAACCTTTTCAAAGAACATTGCTTCTCTCTCACTTGCCAACTGCACATCTCCTTGTATGGTCCCGGAAGATGGCTGGTTAGCCAGAGATGGGTAAGATTCCTCAAGGGAGGAACAACCTAAGACAGACACAGTCCCAGGGGCCATCAGGTGAGAAATTGGGCATCATCAGAGGTGAGGCTTAGAACCTCACCACCCACCCCCCCCCCAGTTTTGAGAGAAATCTTCTGCACCCATGGCTGTTTTGTCACCATTGTCTAGCTCGTATCAATACCTACTCGATAGGCACGGACCTGACCACCTACACTTGCATCCCCACTGCACTAAACTCTACTTTCCATCTTTATTTTACATCACAAGATTTAAAAAGTAGATTGTCTTTTATGAAAAGGTTAAGTGTGTTAAAAAGCTTTCTATTAGAAACTGTAGTCTTTATTATGTCTACCTACTACTTAAACATTTTATAAAATAAATAAAGGGGGAAATGTGGGATTAATATAGAAAGCAAATGTATAATCATATATGACTTGTTTATTTTTCCTGTAATTCCTGATAAGTGATCAAGAACAGAACAAACAAGACCAAAACAGTTTCTGGGACATAATTACCCTTGCTATTGTTTCAATACCATGTAAGATGTCACGCACCAGGAGACTGGAGACTGCCAAGGATTAAGTTTAGAGTTATTTAATGGTTGTCTATTAAGGCCCCCCCACAGAATTCTATTGTTGTTAACTTGTATTTGCTCAATAAATATGAAGGGTGCCCCTTCAGCACCACTCTTACACTCTTATGCCTTGAGTCCCCTGGCTTGTCCTTTCAGATCTTCAATAACTCATCATGTCACCTCCCTTCCCTGTGGGATGGTGACAGGGAGGGACCAACAAGTGCCACTGTCCAGGAAAGGCAGGCTGAATTGTTATCCCAGGAACTTTTAGAAATATATAACCAAGTGAAACATTCTGAAGCTGTGTCTTAGCTAATCTCAGTCTTTATAAAGAATCACATTAGGTTCCCAATCAAATTTACTATTTAAATGAAAACTAACTTATTTATTTACACATAATTCAAGTGTTGCTGTCACCATTTTTTTAATCCTGGCATTGTCCCTAAATCATGCACAGTTCCCTTGCATAGCTACTCTGTGACATGACTCTCTTGCTTCATAGTTAATGAGAGAGTACT
Organism: Smutsia gigantea; assembly: GCA_032199065.1. Taxonomy (NCBI): domain Eukaryota; kingdom Metazoa; phylum Chordata; class Mammalia; order Pholidota; family Manidae; genus Smutsia; species Smutsia gigantea. The sequence continues at coordinate 142,977 of JAVSCE010005951.1, read as the reverse complement.
GGTGGGGAGAGAAAAGGACAGGAAATGATAGATTTACTACTGTATTTAATAAATGTAACTTTCCATTGGTTACAAACTACACCTTCATTTTATATACCATGATGGATCACTGAATTATGGTATTTATTAGTTTGAGATATTATGAAACTAAATGGAAGCTGAACTAGACCATTCCCCTCTTCTAATCTATTCTGAGGGTGAAGATGGTTGAGGGCAGGAGTGAGACCACACTAAGTGACTATACTCTCTATATTTATGTTCCTTATGACAAATAATCATAGCAAACATTGAAAGTGAATCAATAGGTATGTGGAAGGAGGAGCGATATAAATATGTTCCATATTTTTTTAAATAGCATCATTTGAAGGTAGGCAACCTCTGTGGATGATGACAATTTCACTATTCTTTACATTAAGACTTTCTACACTCCTGACATATAAACACTGAGTGTAAATGTTATTTATTAAAACTTACAAATTGCATGCCACTCTGTGTGATTTTTCTTCTTATTTTTGGATCTTATGGGATGCCATAGTGGCAGAAGGAAGAAAAAAATTAACCACAAGCAAGTTGGTCTGGCTTTATCAGTTTACTTCGAAGTAATTTATTCTAATTAACAATTACAGAGAATAAAGTTATATGGTAACAAAATGGTCACAGGAAAACAATATTAAATGTGTATATAGCTGGTAATATAGCCTCAAAATATATTGGGCAAAAAAGTTAGAACTGAAAGGAGAAATGGACACACCTACAATCATAGTTGGGAATTTAAACACATTTTTCTTGAAAATTAAATGAATAAGCAGGCAAAAATACAAGGAAGTTACAGAATATTTAAAATCCCTATTAACTAGGTAGACCCACTTCACATTTATATCTGTATAAAGCAATTACAGTATATAAATTATTTTCAAGGAGCCATACAATATTCACCAAAATAGTATGCTAAGTCACAAAGAAATCAATATATTTGGAAGGATTGACATAGAGACAGAGAACATGGAGTATATTGTCTGAATATCAAGAATTAAAGGAGAAATCACAAACAAAAAGGATAAGAAAGATACATTCACTAGAGAATATCAACAAAGCCTAAAGTTCTTTCTTTGTAAAGACTGATAAAAAATGATGTCTACATTTAGTTTATTTAGATGAAGTTGACAGGGTACAATTGTGAAAAATTATTTTGGCCAATACAATTATGCTACTAAGGTATTAGAATAGTCTTAGTTTTAGGTGTTAAAATATTTAGTGTATCCAAGACTTAACTTTCATCTCACACTGAATTAAAAGTATACATTCTTCCTTTGTGCTCAAAAGCTTGGGGAGGCATAGTCTGCCTTTTCTGTTTTTTTCCCACTTCTGCCCCACAGCTACCTGCTGCCTCTGTTCCTCCCTGGTGGGGGCATGAGATGGAAAGAGAGTAACAAAATCCATCTAGTTGATTATTTTGTAATAAAGTATCAGTGTTCTACATGCTGGGTTATGTGCAAATGCTGACTCTTTTCCTCAAATGTATTTGTGGCTCCTTTAAAGAATTCCCCATCGAGGATCTTGAATGTCACTGTTCTCTGATGTGAGCGAACACTCCTTAGTTGGCCTCTGTAAACACCACTTTAGCTCCCACACTGACAAAACTCCTTATATAGGTTCTGTCTTCTGTGTAACCTCTCCCTGACAGGAAATCATTTTAGGAAATACTGAGAATTGACCCTCCAATGTGATCATATATTATTTTTGGTAAACAGTGGGAGACTTTTGGAGAAATGTACAAATTAGCAACTCTTCTAGACCCTTTATGTTAAGCTTTATGGAAAGTTTTAAAGAAATTCTTTCACACAGGTATTTATTACACAAATATTCAGAAGTAACACAAAAGAGTTCTTAACAAGGTTCTCTGAAAGCCAGACAATGGTCCTGCTCTCTAACCTTCTAAGTATTCTTTTTTTTAAAGCATACATATTTTTATTTTTTTATTTTGGTATCATTAAACTACAATTACATGAGCAACATTATGGTTACTACACTCCCCTATTATCAAGTCCCAACCATATACCCCAATACAGTCACTGTTCATCAGCATAGTGAGATGCTATGGAATCACTACTTGTCTTCTCTGTGTACAGCCCCCACGACATTATTTCTGCTAATCATAATGCCCCTTTTCCCCCCTTATCCCTCCTTTCCCACCTATCCTCCCCAGTCACTTTCCCTTTGGTAACTGTTAGTCCATTTTTGGGTTTTCTGAGTTTGCTGATGTTTTCTTCCTTCGGTTTTTGCTTTGTTCTTTTTGTTTTCTTTTCTTTTTCTTCTTATAATTTATTTTGGTATCATTAATCTACAATTACATGTGCAATATTACAGTTATTAAATTAACCCCTTCATCAGGTCTCCCCCACCAAAACCATTACAGTCACTGTCCATCAGCGTAGTGGGATGCTACAGAATCACTACTTGTCTTCTCTGAGTTGTACAGACCTCCCCATGCCCCCCAACATTATGTCTGCTAATCATAACGCCCCTTTTTCACCCTTATCCTTCCCTTCCCACCCATCTTCCCCAGACCCTTTCCCTTTGGTAACTATTAGTCAATTCTTGGGCTCTGTGAGTCTGCTGCTGTTTTGTTCCTTCAGTTTTTTTCTTTGTTCTTATATTCCATATATGTGGGAAACCACTTGATACTTATATTTTTCGGCTTGCCTTTGTTCACTGAGCATACCATCAAGCTCCATCCATGCTGTTGCAAAAGGTAGGATTTTTTTCTTCTTATGGCTGAATAATATTCCATTGTGGATATGTACCACATCTTCTTTATCCATTCATCTACCAATGGACACTTAGGTTGCTTCCATTTCTTGGCTAATGTAAATAGTGCTGCAATAAACATAGGGGTGCATATGTCTTTTACAAACTGGGCTGCTGCAGTCATAGGGTAACCTCCTAGGAGTGGAATTCTTGGGTCAAATTGTATTTCTATTTTGAGTTTTTTGAGGAACCTCCACACGGGTTTCCACAATGGTTGGACTAAATTGCATTCCACACAGCAGTGTAGGAGGGTTCCCTGTTTTACACATCCTCGCCAACATTTGCTGTTGTTTGTGTTTTGGATGTTGGCCATCCTCACTGGTGTGAGGTGATATCTCATTGTGGTTTTAATCTGCATTTCTCTGATGATTAGTGATGTGGAGCATCTTTTCATGTGCCTGTTGGCCATCAGAATTTCTTCTTTAGAGAAGGGAGTATTCATGTCCTCTGCCCATTTCTTAATTCGATTATTTGCTTTTTGTTTGTTAAGGTTAATGAGTTCTTCATATATTTTGGATGTCAATCCCTTCTCAGATACGTCATTTATGAATATATTCTCCCATACTGTAGGATGTCTTTTTGTTCTACTGATGGTGTCCTTTGCTGTACAGAAGCTTTTCAACTTGATATAGTCACACTTGTTCATTTTTGCTTTTGTTTCCCTTGCTCAGGGAGATATGTTCATGAAGAAGTCGCACATGTTTATATCAAAGAGGTTTTTGCCTATGTTTTTTTCTAACAGTTTTATGATTTCACGACTTACATTCAGTTCTTTGATCCACCTTGAGATTACCTTTGTGTATGGGGCTAGACAGTAGTCCAGTTTCATTCTCTTACATGTAGCTGTCCAGTTTTTCCAACACCAGCTGCTGAAGAGGCTGTCATCTCCCCATTGTATATCCAAGGCTCGTTTATCAAATATTAATTGACTGTATATGTTTGGGTTAATGTTTGGATTTTCTATTCTGTTCCACTGGTCTGTGGGTCTGTTTTTGTGCCAATACCAAATTGTCTTGATTACTGTGGCTTTGTAGTAGAGCTTGAAGTCAGGGAGTGTAATTCCCCCTGTTTTATTCCTCCTTCTCAGGATTGCTTTGGCTATTCGGGGTCTTTTGTGGTTCCATATGAATTTTAGAATTATTTGTTCCAGTTCATTGAAGAAAGCTGTTGGTAGTTTGATAGGGATTGTGTTGAATCTGTACATTGCTTTAGGTAGTATAGCCATTGTGTCAATATTTCTTCTTCCTAGCCAAAAGCATGGGATGCATTTCCATTTGTTAGTGTTCTCTTTAATTTCTCTTAGGAGTATCTTGTAGTTTTCATAGTACAGGTCTTTCACTTTCTTCGTTAGGTTTATACCTAGGTATTTTATTCTTTTTGATGCAATTGTGAATGGAATTGCATTCCTGATTTCTCTTTCTGTTAGTTCATCGTTAGTGTATAGGTAAGCAAAAGATTTCTGTGTGTTAATTTTGTATCCTGCAACTTTGATGAATTGATATTAGTTCCAGTAGTTTTAGTGTGGAGTCTTAAGGGATTTTTATGTACAGTATCATGTCATCTGCAAATAGTGAAAATTTGACATCTTCTTTACCAATCTGGAAGACTTGTATGTCTTTGTTTTGTCTAATTGCCATGGTTAGGACCTCCACTACTATGTTGAATACCAGTGGAGAGAGTGGGCATCCCTGTCTTGTTCCCGATCTTAGATGAAAAACTTTCAGCTTCTCGCTGTTAAGTATGAAGTTAGCTGTGGGTTTGTCATATATTGCCTTTATGACGTTGAGGTCCTTGCCGTCTATACCCATTTTGTTCAGTTTTCATCAAGAATGAATGCTGGATTTTGTGAAATGCTTTTTCAGCATTTATTGAGATGATCATGTGGTTTTTGTTCTTCTTTTGTTGATGTGGTGGATGATGTTGATGGATTTTCGAATGTTGTACCATCCTTGCATCCCTGGAATGAAACCCACTTGATCATGGTGTATGAGCCCCTTGATGTATTTTTGAATTCGGTTTCCTAATATTCTGTGAGTATTTTTGCATATACGTTCATCAGGGATATTGGTCTGTAATTTTCTTTTTTGGTGAGGTCTTTGCCAGGTTTTGGTATTAGAGTAATGCTGGTTCATAGAATGAGTTTGGAAGTATTCCCTCCTCTTCTATTTTTGTAAAAGTTTAAGGAGAATGGGTGTTATTTCTTCTCTATATATCTGGTAGAATTCAGAGGTGAATCCATCTGGTTCGGGGGTTTGTTCTTGGGTAGTTTCTTGATTACTGATTCAGTTTCGTTGCTGGTGATTGGTCTGTTTAGTTTTTCTGTTTCTTGTTTGGTCAGTCTTGGTAGGTTGTATTTTTCTAAGAAGTTGTCCATTTCTTCTATGTTTTCCAGCTTGTTAGCATATAGATTCTCATAATATTCTCTTATATTTCTTTGTATTTCTGTGGGGTCCATCGTTATTCTTCCTTTCTCATTTCTGGTTCTGTTTATGTGTGTAGATTCTCTTTTTCTCTTAATAAGTCTGGCTAGGGGTTTATCTATTTTTTTTTTTCCAAAGAACCAGCTCTTGGTTTCATTGATTTTTTTCTATTGTTTTATTTTCAATTTTATTTATTTTTTCTCTGATCTTTATTATGTCCCTCCTTCTGGTGACTTTGGGCCTCATTTGCTCTTCTTTTTCCAATTTCAGTAATTGTGTCTTTAGACTATTCATTTGGGATTGTTCTTTCTTTTTAAATACACCTGGATTGCAATATACTTTCCTCTTAGAACTGCCTTTGCTGCGTCCCACAGATGTTGTGGCTTTGTGTTGTTGTTGCCATTATTCTCCATATATTCTTTGATTTCTGTTTTGATTTGGTCGTTAACCCATTGATTAATTAGGAGAATGTTGTTAAGTCTCCATGTGTTTGTGAGCCTTTTTGATTTCTTTCTAAAATTTATTTCTAGTTTTATATCTTTGTGATCTGAGAAGTTGGTTCATAGGATTTCAATATTTTTTAATTTACTGAGGTTGTTTTTGTGGCCTAATATGTGGTCTATTCTGGAAAATGTTCCATGTGCACTTGAGAAGAATGTGTATCCTGCTGCTTCTGGGTGCAGAGTTCTGTAGATGTCTGTTAGGTCCACCTGTTCTAGTGTGTTGTTCAGTGCCTCTGTATCTTTACTTATTCTCTGTCTGGTTGATCTGTCCTTTGGAGTGAGTGGTGTGTTGAAGTCTCCTCAAATGAATGCATTGCTGTCTCTTTCCTCCTTTATTTCTGTTAGTATTTGTTTCACGTTTGCTGGCGCTCCTGTGTTGGGTGCATATATATGTATAATGGTTATATCTTCTTGTTGAACTGACCCTTTTATCATTATGTAACGTCCTTCTTTATCTCTTGCTACTTTCTTTGTTTTGAAGTCTATTTTGTCTGATACAAATACTGCCACTCCTGCTTTTTTCTCTTTGTTGTTTGCATATAATATCTTTTTCCATACCTTCACTTTTAGTCTGTGTATATCTTTGGGTTTGAGGTGAGTCTCTTGTAAGTAGCATATAGATGGGTCTTGCTTTTTTACCCATTCTGTTACTTTGTGTCTTTTTTATTGGTGCATTCAGTCCATTTACATTTAGGGTGATTATTGATACATATGTACTTATTCCCATTGCTGACTTTAGATTCGTGGTTACCAAAGGTTCAAGGGTTGTTTCTTTACTATCTAACAATCTAACTTAACTTTCTTGTTAAGTTATTGTAAACACAGTCTGATGTTTCTTTATTTCTCACCCTTCTTATTCTTCTTCCTCCATTCTTTATAAACTAGGTGTTTTATTCTTTGGCTTTACTTAGTATTTGGATGGTCTGCTTTCTTTGCTATGATTTTATTTTCTCTGGTGACATCTTTTTAGCCTTAGGGGTCCTTCCCTCTAGAGCAGTGCGTTTAAGATATCCTGTAGTGGTGGTTTATGAGAGGCAAACCCTCTCAACTTTCCTTTGTCTGGAAATTGTTCAATCCGTCCAACATATTTAAATGATAATTGTGCTGGATACTGTAATCTTGGTTCGAGGCCCTTCTGTTTCATTACGTTAAATATATCATGCCATTCTCTTTGGGCCTGTAAGGTTTCTGTTGGGAAGTCTGATGATAGTCTGATGGGTTTTCCTTTGTAGGTGATCTTTTTTCTTTCTCTAGCTGCCTTTAATACTCTGTATTTATCTTTGATCTTTGCCATTTTAATTATTATGTGTCTTGGTGTTGTCTTCCTTGGGTCCCTTGTGTTGGGAAATCTGTGTGCTTCCGTGGACTGCGAGACTATTTCCTTCCCCAGCTTGGTTAAGTTTTCAGCAATTATTTCTTCAGACACTTTCTATCCCTTTTTCTCTCTCTTCCTCCTCTGGTACTCCTATAATGCGAATATTGTTCCGTTTGGATTGGTCACACAGTTCTCTTAATATTCTTTCTTTCCTAGAAATCCTTTTATCTCTCTCTGCCTCAGCTTCTCTGTATTCCCGTTCTCTGATTTCTATTCCATTAACAGTCTCTTGCATCTCATCCAGTCAGCTGTTAAGCCCATTGATCGCTCTTCTGATTTCCGCACTTCCCTCACTTCCTCCCTCAGCTCTTGCACATTTCTCTTTAGATCCATCAGCATGGTTAAGACTTTTATTCTGAATTCTTTTTCAGGAAGACTGTGCATTTCCACCCCTTCAGGCTCCCTCTCTGGCCTTGTCTGGTTGATCTTAGTCTGGACATATTCTTCTGTCTTTTCATGGCTATAGAAGTGTTCGCTGGTAGTTGCCACGTATGTCAGCTGGGCTCTTTAAGACCATCCTGTGGGGTGCCGTGTCCTCTCAGTTGTTGCTGCATGCTGTGCGCTTTCCTGTGTATTCTGGTCTCTCTTTTAGGAAGAGTTGTATTTGCTGCATTTTCATAGATATATATAATTTTGGGTGGAGATTTCTGCCGCCATGCTCACGCCGCCACCTTCCTGGAAGTCTGGTTTTGCTTTGTTCTTATACTCCACAGATGAGTGATATCATTTGATACTTGTCTTTCTCCACTGAGTTACTGCACTGAGCTAGTACCCTCTAGATCAGTCCATGTCACTGCAAATGGTAGGATTTGTTTTCTTCTTATGGCTGAATAATTATCGAGTGTGTATATGTACCACATCTTCTTTATCCATTCATCTAATGAGGGACACTTAGGTTGCTTCCATGTCTTGGCTATTGTAAATAGTGCTGTGATAATCATATGGGTGCATATGACTTTTTGAAACTGGGCTGCTGCATTCTTAGGATAAATTCCTAGGAGTGGAATTCCTGGGTCAAATGGTATTTCTATTTTGAGTTTTGTGAGGAACCTCCATACTGCTTTCCACAATTTTTGTACTAATTTACATTCCCACCAGCAGTGTAGGATGATTCCCCTTTCCCCACATCTTTGCCAATATTTGTTGTTTTTTGTCTTTTGGATGGTGTCCATTCTTACTGGTGTGATGTGATATCTCATTGTGGTTTTAATTTGCATTTCTCTGATGATTAGTGATGTGGAGCATCTTTTCATGTGCCTGTTGGCCATCTGAATTTCATGTTTGTAGAACTGTCTGTTCAGCTCCTCTGCCCAGTTTTTAATTGGATTATTTGCTTTTTGTTTGTTGAGGTGCATGAGCTCTTTATATATTTTGGATGTCAATTCTTTATCAGATATGTAATTTATGAATATACTCTCCCATTCTGTGGGATGTCTTTTTGTTCTATTGATGGTGTCCTTTGCTATACAGAAGCTTCTCAGCTTGATATAGTCCCATTTGTTCATTTTTGCTTTTGTTTCCCTTGCTGGGGGAGATATGTTCATTAAGAAGTTCCTCATGTTTATGTCCAAGAGATTTTTACCCATGTTTTTTTCTAACAGTTTTATGGTTTCCTGACTTACACTCAGATATTTGACCCATTTTGAATTTACTTTTGCATATGGGGCTAGAGAATGATCCAGTTTCATTCTCTTACATGTAGCTGTCCAGTTTTGCCAACACCAGCTGTTAAAGAGGCTGTCATTTCCCCATTGTATATCCATGGCTCCTTTATCATATATTAATTGACCATATATGTTTGGGTTATTATCTGGACTCTCTATTCTGTTCCACTGGGCTGTGGGTCTGTTCTTGTGCCAGTACTAAATTGTCTTGATTACTGTGGCTTAATAGTAGAGCTTGAAGTTGGGGAGCACAGACCAGTGCTTTGTAGGGATGATTGGATTATCAACTGCAAGAATCCCAGACACATCTTTCCTTAAATCTAGTTGGAAGTCCTATTCACAGCACACTTATCTCTGGGACTTAGCAGGCATACGCAGAGAACACGTCTGTACACCTACGTTTAGCCATTGCATTCTGTATGTGTTAGGACCAAGGAAGTGAAAGGCATTCTGTGCTGTGTTAGATCAACAAGTTAGGGTTTATGCTCAGAGGGAGAATTTCCAGGTCAGGTTTTAATTCAGCTTCACTAGCCCTAAAGAGAAGGTTACTTGAAAGAGGCCTCGTGGGCTCCCTGCTTTTGGCCTATTGAACTGAATGGCCACCTGTCCTGCTTCCATTGTTTTGAAGTAAGCAACTTTCTATGCCTATTCTTCCCCTGAGGCTAGGCAGAATACCTCTTCACTCTATTTTTGCCTCTGATTTCAAGTAAATATGTGTAGCACATCTTGCCAAGGCAATGTTCAGCCACCAATCTGGGTATGTCTCAGAAGTAAATCAGTGGACAGGAGAAAGCCTCAGAGCCTTCTCTGCAGGACTGCCATTCTGAGGCTTAGCACCCAGCCCTCCAACCACCTCTGGAAGAGCCTTGAACAGACCTTTTGCTGATATGTCATTTGGGGCCTCCCAACCAATGTGTACCTAGTTCACAGAGTGCAGCCTGTGGCCTGGGTTTCTCGCTTATAGCAAAAAGGTAATCTGTGCCTCTCTGAAGTAGCCAGGGAAGAGTAAATAAAAATCCCTTTTTAAACTCCCCAGCCAGTTTACTCATTGTGTGGAAGCAGTTCTCAGTCAGCAAGGCTGTCTCAGCAAGGCCTCAGGCTAAGCGGTAACACATGCAACCATCTGCTGCTAATGAATATAGCTGTTTTGGGGCAGACTTTATTCAGGCAGGTAAAGGGGGGCACATAGTACAGCCATGGAAGGCAGATTGCAAGCTCAGTTTCAGCAACATCCAGGATTACTTGAGTAATTACTTGAATAGGGCATCCTGCACTGCCTTATTTCACTTACCTAAACTGAATCGTAATCTGACTTGCTTCCATTGCTGTTATTAGAAAGAATTTTGTTCTGCACCTTCCCCTGAGGCTAGTGGTAAGGCCTATTCACAGTCATTTAGGGAGTAAATACATTATGAAGTACATGGTTAATCATTCAAGAATGAGACAGAAAACATTATGCAGAAGCTCATCTGATAATATACCAGAGTTTCCTGCATGGATATGTCAGGGTGATTAAGAAAGTGGCCCATGATTTTGCTGTTGTAATCATCAAGGAGTGAACATTATTTTTTTCCTTTCCCAGAAGACTAACATCTTGGATACTAAAATCTGGAGTTTTCTCTCTCTATGGGGGCAGTTAATAAGTGTATTTGTTTAAGAAAAAAACCCTGGAAATTGGAGGCTACTGCCACATGAACAATACCATGCCAGTATTTCCTATTGAAATTATAAATTTATTGAAAGAATTTTCTAGAATGGGGAGAGGATGCAGTTAAGGCTTTGTGCTTTTCTACTTGGGGAGAGCAATCAAGAGCAAAGGTATTTATTCCCTTATGAATGGGAAGAGAAGTGGTCATAAGCTATGTACATTCAGAGGATCTGACGTGGCAGGACTCCATGTGAGTGGTCCACTACTATTAGGAGGACTGAGCTGTAATCCCTGCAGTATGGCAGTCTCTGGGAATGACACCTCATAATCTTATTTTAGAAGTCCTCCAGATAAATCTTTAGTACATTCATTTTGAGAAGCATTGGTCTACAATATGATCATGTTCCAGAAAAACATGAAAAACGTGGACTGGATCGCTGACAGAAGAAACAGTGGCACTTATGGAGTGCTGACGTTTTAATTTTACACTGGCGGGTTCAGAGAGGACTAATCTCCCAAGGTCTGAGCACCAAACAAAGGCAAGGGGAGCAATATATATCTTTCTGCTTCCGTATCTGCAACTTTGGGTAAAATTGTAATATTTCCAGAGTATCTCGCCTGGTTTTAGTACATCTGCATATCAATAGGCATTCAGAGGTGGAAATAAGTATGGCTTTAGTGCAATTGCATCATTCCTCAGAAAAGAGAGATGGCCGGGACTGCAGCTTGTGAGCAATAAATGGATTTTAAACTTTATTTCTCCCTGTGACTGATTTTGGTTTTAGAGCTATTTGCCCCAGGATTTCCTCTCCCTGAACTTGCATGTGGTGCAAGTTCTGGGAGGATTTCTCTGAATGAGAAATCTGTCAAAATGGCAGAGCCTCCCCTAGAAATGATGGGGAGAAATGGCACTCACGCTGAGGGATGTGTGTCTACACTCGTGTGGCTATGGAGGTGTCTCCTTCTGCCCCTGCTGCTGCTTCTGTTGCCAGCTGGAACCTGGTCACAACAATGGAAAGGAGTAGAGGTCCGGTATATCTTGATAGAGAAGCAACTGGCTGCTGTGTACAGAGCCCATCACTGGAAAAGCTCTGACCAAGGTAATAACCACCTATCCCATCACGGGGTGGATGCGAGACTGGACCCAGAGGTCACAGAGTGGTGTGACACAGACATCTACCATATATCATGTGACTGGCCATTTGCCTTTGGCATCCCCAAGGAATGGTGAAACAAACACATTGGCCTAGGTGTGCTGGATAGAAGGAAAGCCTGCCTCTAATGTGTCCCAATGGCTACATAAGTGTTTGGTGCCCCTGGGGCAAAAGACAATGTGGGCTGTAGCTCATTGGTGGGGCTTGCCATTGACCTTTGAAGAAGTCAGCCGAGCATGGAAAGAGTGCCCTGCATGTTGTGCAGATCAGCAAACCACCAAGAGGATCCTAGAACATCTCTTTGCAGCCTATGGGAGTTTGCCAGTGATTGAGAGCAATCAAGGCACCCACTTTATTGGACATGCATTGCAAGGATGGGTGCAACAATTAGGAATAAAACTTATGTGACTCTGGACATTTCAACATATGGACCAGCAATGGCTGGCTCTTCTGGCACCTTGGGGAAAAGTCCTGGAAGCTGGCCTCCTGTGTAGTCCTGGAATAACAGCAAAGTGGCCCCCCACAATCATGGTTATTTGCTTCTACAGTCCTATGTCCTGGATGCACCCCCTGGCTGCAGCTGCCACATGATGGCTGGAATGTACAAGCTTTGGACTTAATCTGCATGGTACTTTGAACCTAGCTGAATCCTCTGGCTTGAAAATTATCATGATTGTGTTGTTGTTGTCAAGGAAAAAAGTGCTTAAAAAGAGGCTTGACTTTGTTTGTTAAAAGTTTTGTGAGCAATTTAGCATGGTTGTTAGGATTGAGTAAACAAGTGTAGAAACATATTTTGTCCTTAGTGAGAGATTGTGCTGTAAAGTACATTTACTTAATCTGCATAGGCTGAATCCTCTGGCTTGAGGATTATCATGGTTTTATTGTTGCTATTGTATGTCATTAGTTTGGTCAGAAGAGGGGGATTGAGTAAATTGTAAGGGGAGATTTCTGGAGGGGTCGCCTGTGAGTAAAATTAAAATATTTCCAGAATATCTCGCCTGGCTTTAGTACATCTGCTTATCAACAGGCATTCAGAGGTGGAAATATGTATAGCTTTAGTGCATTTGCATCATTCCTCAGGGGTGGAGAGAAGTTCATCTCCATATCAATGTGTAATTACCTGGGCAAGGAGGGCTTATTTGTACCTGAGAGGTGAGGGGGAGGGCCAGTTTTTAGCTTCTGCCAGATTAGGAAAGAGAGACGGCCCAGGACTGCAGCTTGTGAGCAATAAACGGATTTAAACTTTATTTCTCCCTTTGACTGATTTTGGTTTTTAGAGATATTTTGCCTAGGATCTCCTCTCCCTGGACTTACAGCAACATTTCTACATGCACAACAAATGAGCAAGCAAGGTGGAGTAAGTTTAGGGAGAGAGGTTAGGGAGTAAGTGTCTGGAAGAGCAGGGAAGGGAGGGGGAAGTTAAGGGAGTTTCTGTTGTCTTTGCTAAGAGAGGCAGAAGGGAGCCACCTGGACTAGATTGCTACACTTGTAAATTTTTCCCTATCAATCCCATTCGGGGTTTTAAAACTTATGTGACTACACACATACATTGATATAAAAATCATATATGCATAATACACATAAACATTAAAAAAAAGAATGTACACTCTTAACCACTCATAGTTATGTTGGATAAAGGATTCAGATGGCAAAGAGTAAAATTTTCCTTTTTTTATGTTAAGTTCCTGTTATCTTTAAAGAAATTTCCAAAAGAAAATATTGGGTATTGTATGGTGAAGGCTCCATTTCTCTGGGACTTTCTGGGTTCTGCCTCTGTCATCTTGTTTGGCTCCCCTCTGGCTCATAAGATGGCTACAGGAGCTCTGAATAACACATTCAGAAACAGCAGGCCTAAAGGCTATTTACTACACTTCTCTATTAGGGAACCTCCTTTTTGAATAGAATGTGCTCCATTTGGGGTTTGTCTGGTGCTTTCTTGTGGTTAGATTCAGGATATTCATCCCTTGCTGGAGTAATCTTAAGTTATGTGCCTTTCTCAGGTTACCATATATGGAAGACACAATTCCCATCTGTCCTTCACTGGCAATGCTGACTTTGATCATCTAGTCACTGTATTGTACAATGTCTAGGTAGTTCCTGTGCATTCTCTTGCAACTAATATGCATTCTATGAATAGACATTTTAAGACTATGTAAACTTAGCCCTCATTAAATTTTCCCCATACTGAACATCCATCAATGATTCTTACCTGAACCAGTCTTTATTATAATGGATGCAAAATGATGGTTTTCCAACTCCAGCACTCCCACTACATTTAGCAATTAGCACTTGGCATTCTATTTACATTAATTTACTTCTGATGGATACTTTGACTAGAAACAGAATTTTAGGTTGAAAATAATTTTCTTCAGAATTTTGAAGGCATTGCTCCACTATCTGGAGCATCCAATGTTGCTACTGAGAAGTCTGATGTCATTCTTATTCCAGTTCCTTGATCTTAACCTTGGTATTCTGACATTGTATAGTGATGAGACATGGACTGTGGGTGTAGTCAGAGTAGGGTAAGGGCCTCTGGAAAAAGACCCCTACCAAAACTCCATATTAAACAATTAAGCAAAGTCAGAGTCACATTAATTGTCTAAAGTAAAATATCAAACTAGGAATATAAGCATTCTTCAGTGAAGATTAGTTAAAATTAAAAAGCCAGGAGTAACTTGGCTTGGAATGTTTGAACAGCCCACACATCAGAAAATACCTCAGCATAGCCCATGTCTTGTTTGTGCCAATTAAATGAGGCTATTTTAAAATTTACTTTAGCCTGCTAAAATGCCATTTATCTTTAACTTTACCCAGATGCTGCTTTTCCTCCTCCAACCCCTAATCAAGTAAATATAACCTGGGCAATTAATATAGCAGGTAGGCCCAGCCGTAAACAACATAGTGAAAGGCAGGAAGGATTCCATCTTAAAGATAAGATTGCATTTTAACCCCAAGAAGTTAAAAACTAAGATTTTTAACTTACTATTTAGCAAACAGACAATAACCCAGCCCACGTTGAGAGCAGGACAGGCAGCCTTGATTGATATGCTCCCAAACCAAGAAACGGCTATTCTAGGAAAGAATCAAAGCAGTAAATTTCTTATGTTAACTCTGCAAAATAGTCTGGACAACTGATAAGAAACTTAGTGTCTCTTCAAAGAAACATTTAGAGACCATTTGGTGGGTCTGCATTCTTATCTCTTTATCTCTCAACCGCCTATAAATCCCCTAGGCAATGCACCACTAAGGACTCTCTTGTCCCCTCCTGGTGTGAGACAGGAGTTCTATTCTCTCACTGTATTTCTAAATAAAAGCCTCTCCCTGGCTATCCTACCTTGACTGTTTCCTAAATTCATTCTCCGACTCTGAAAACAAGAACCCCAGTTTCAGTGATGTGCCTGGAATTATTTTTCCTTTTTTCCTGGAGGCTAACTCCCATAGATTCTCATCGGCCTACTCCAATTTGAACTGGTTGGTGCCTACAACAGGTATACAACTGTCTTCCTATCCCTTCCCATTCACTATTCTGTGAACACTGAATCCCCCAATTCATGGACTTTAATAAAGCTTTCTCTTTTTTGGCTTATCCCTCATTTGGGGAACCATAATCCCAATAATCTCTCTCAAGTATAACATTAAGAGAAAAATGCAAATTGATGAATAAGAGAGACTAATAACTCATATAGACTAACAGAATTACCTACGTGTTTGCACACAGCATACCTGTCTCAAGCACCCGAGAAAATAGCACCTACATCAAGTCTTTACATGTGCAGAGCAATTCCACTTAATATCTATGGATAAACTCTGGAAAAATAATGAAACAGGGCAACAGAGGCAAAAGCAAAAGAATCCCTACTTTATTGGAAATATTCCATTTATCTTAAAAAACCTCTAGAAATAAAAAAATAATGAATCACAATCATATCAATCATGATGTACTAGGCATTCATCAAAGTATTTAAGAGATATTCCAAGGGTAAATATCCAAAATGTCCAATAAAGAGTCTGGTTATGTAAAGTACACAAATCCATACAATGTAATATTATGCAACTATTAAACATCTTATATACGTTACCTGTTGACTAGGGCATGCACATATCCTGCTACCTGAAAAAAGGAGCCTACAATAGGATATGTATATGGTAATTTTGTATGCATGCATGAATGTATGCTTGTGGAACTGTGTGCATGTTTGTGTATACAACAAAGTATTAAAAGTGATGAAATTTATGCCTAGGTACTTTTCTAGCTAGGAGTTTTGCTCACAGCATGTATTCCTTTTATTAGAAATAATGCCTGCCTATGTTTTTTTCTAAGAGTTTTATGGTTTCATGACTTACATTCAGGTATGTGATCCATTTTGAGTTTACTTTTGTGTATGGGTTATACAATAATCTAGGTTTTCTCTTGCATGTAGCTGTCCAGTTTTGCCAACACCAGCTGCTGAAGAGGCTGTCATTTCCCCATTGTATGTCCATGGCTCCTTTATCATATATTAATTGACCATATATGGTTGGGTTTATATCAGAGCTCTCTAGTCTGTTCCATTGGTCTATGGGTCTGTTCCTGTGCCAGTACCAAATTGTCTTGAGTACTGTGGCTTTGTAGTAAAGCTTGAAGTTGGGGACCATAATCCTCCTAGCTTTATTCTTCCTTCTCAGGATTGCTTTGGCTATTCAAAGTCTTTTGTGGTTCCATGTGAATTTTAGAACTCTTTGCTCTAGTTCATTGAAGAATGCTATTGGTATTTTGATAGGGATTGCATTGAATCTGTAGATTGCTTTAGGCAGGATGGACATTTTGACAATATTAATTCTTCTTATCCATGAGCACAGGATGTGTTTCCATTTATTGGTATCTTCTTTAATTGCTCTCATGAGTGTCTTGTAGGTTTCAGAATATTGGTCTTCACTTCCTTGGTTAGGTTTATTCCTAGGTATTTTATTCTTTTTGACGCAACTGTGTATGGAATTGTTTTCCTGATTTCTCTCTCTGCTTGTTCATTGTTAGTGTATAGGAATGCCACAGATTTCTGCATATTAATTTTGTATCCTGCAACTTTGTTGAATTCTGATATTAGATTTAGTAGTTTTGGAGTGGATTCTTTAGCGTTTTTTATGTACAATATCATGTCATCAGCAAACAGTGACAATTTAACTTATTGTCAATCTGAATGCCTTTTCTTTGTGTTGTCTGATTGCCTTGGCTAGGACTTCCAGTACTATGTTGAATAGAACTGGGGAGAGTGGGCATCCTTGTCTTGTTCCCAGTCTTAAAGGAAAACCTTTTGGCTACTCGCTGTTAAGTATAATGTTGGCTATGGGTTTGTTATATATGGATTTTATTATGTTGAGGTACTTGCTCTCTATACCCATTTTGTTGAGAGTTTTTATCATGAATGGGTGTTGAATTTTGTCAAATGATTTTTCTGCATCTATGGAGATGATCATGTGGTTTTTGTCCTTCTTTTTGTTGATATGTTGGATGATGCTGATGGATTTGAGAATGTTGTACCATCCTTGCATCCCTGGAATAAATCCTACTTGATCAAAATGGATGATCCTTTTGATGTATTTTTGAATTTGATTTGCTAGTATTTTGTAGAGTATTTTTGCACTTATATTCATCAGGGATATTGGTATGTAATTTTCTTTTTTTGTAGTGTCTTTGCCCGGTTTTGGTATTAGAGTGATGCTGGCCTCATAGAATGAGTTTGGAAGTATTCCCTATTCTTCTACTCCTTGGAAAACTTTAAGGAGGATGGGCATTAGGTCTTCACTAAATGTTTGACAAAATTCAGTGGTGAAGCCATCTGGTCCAGGAAGTTTTGCTTAGGTAGGTTTTTGATTACCAGTTCAATTTCATTGCTGGTAATTGGTCTGTTCAGATTTTCTGTTTCTTTCTGGGTAAGCCTTGGAAGGTTGAATTTTTCTTGAAAGTTGTCCATTTCATCTAGGTTATCCAGTTTGTTAGTATATAATTTTTCATAGTTTCTCTAATAGTTCTTTGTATTTCCGTGGTGTCCAGAGTGATTTTTTTTCTCATTTCTGATTCTGTTTATGTGAGTAGACTCGTTTTTTTTCTTGAGAAGTCTGCTACGGGTTTATCTATTTGTTTATTTTCTCAAAGAATCAGTTCTTGCTTTCATTGATCCTTTCTATTGTTTTATCTTCTTGATTTTATTTATTTCTGCTCTAATCTTTATTATGTCCCTCCTTCTACTGACTTTGGGTCTCATTTGTTCTTTTCTAGTTTTGTTAATTGTGAGTTTAGACTGCTCATATGGGATTGTTCTCTTCCCTGAGGTAGGCCTGTATTGCAAAATAGTTTCCTCTTAGCACAGCCCCTGCTACGTCCCATAGATTTTGCAGTGCTGAATTATTGTTGTCATTTGTCTCCATATACTGCTTGATCTCTGTTTTTATTTGGTCATTGATCCATTGGTTATTTAGGAGCATGTTGTGGAGCCTCCATGTGTTTGTTGGATTTTTCATTTTCTTTGTGTAATTTATTTCTGGTTTCATACCTTTGTGATCTGAGAAACTGGTTTGTACAATTTCAATCTTTTTAAATTTAATGAGGCTCATTTTGTGACCTAGTATGTGATCTACTCTTGAAAATGTTCCATGTGCACTTGAGAAGAATGTGTGTCCTGATTGCTTTTGGAAGAAGTGTTCTGTAGATGTCCGTTAGGTCCATCTGTTCAAATACGTTTTTCAGTCCCTCTCTCTGTTTACTTATTTTCTGTCAGGTTTATCTGTCATTTGGAATGAGTGGTGTGTTGAAGTCTCCTAAAATAAATTCATTGCATTCTATTTCCCCCTTTAATTCTGTTAGTATTTGTTTCCCATATGTAGGTGATTCTGTGCTGGGCACATAGATATTTATAATATTTATATCCTCTTGGACGGACCCCTTTATCATTATGTAATGTCCTTCTCTGTCTCTTGTTACTTTGTTTGTTTTGAAGTCTAATTTGTCTGATTCAAGTACAGCAACTCCTTCTTTCTATTGGTTGAACAAAATATCTTTTTCTTTCCCTTTATTTCAATCTGTATATGTCTTTGGATTTGAAATGAGTCACTTGTAGGCCGATGGGTCCTCCATTCTTTCTTTTTTTTATTTTGATATTATTAATGTACAATTACAAGAGCAATATTATGGTTGCTAGACTCCCTGCATTGTCAAGTCCCACCACATACCCAATTACAGTCACTGTCCATCAGTGTAGTAAGATGCTACAGAATCACTACTTGTCTTCTCTGTTATACTGCCTTCCCCATATGCCCCAGCTGCATTATGTGTGCTAATCGTAATACCTTTTTTCCCCTGTATCCCTCCCTTCCCACCCATCTAACCAGTTCCTTTTCCTTTGGTAACTATCAGTCTATTCTTGTGTTCTCTGAGTCTCCAATTTTGTTCCTTCAGTTTTTTCTTTGCTCTTATACTCCACAGATGTGTGAAATCATTTTATACTTTTCTCTGCCTGGCTTATTACACTGAGCATAATACCTTCTAGTTCCATCCATGTTGTTACAAATGGTAGGATTTGTTTTCTTCTTATGGCTGAATAATATTCCACTGTGTATATGGACCACATCATCTTTATCCATTCGTCTACTGAGGGACAGTTAGGTTCCTTCCATTTCTTCGCTATTGTAAATAGTGCTGCAATAAACATAGGGGTGCATATTTCTTTTTCAAACTGGGTTCCTGCATTCTCAGGGAAATAATTAGGAGTGGAATTCCTGGGTCAAATGGCATTTCTATTCTGAGTTTTTTGAGGAAGCTCCATACTTCTTTACACAATGGTTGAACAAATTTGCATTCCCACCAACAGTGTAGGAGGGTTCCCTTTTCTCCACATCCTCGCCAACATTTGTTGTTGTTTGTGTTTTGGATGTTGGCCATCCTCACTGGTGTGAGGTGATATCTCATTGTGGTTTTAATTTGCATTTCTCTGATGATTAGCGATGCAGTGCATCTTTTCATGTGCCTGTTGGCCATCTGAATTTCTCCTTTGGAGAAGTGTCTATTCATGTCCTCTGCCCATTTCTTAATTGGACTATTTGCTTCTTGTTTGTTGAGGTGCGCGAGTTCTATATATATTTTGGATGTCAACCCTTATCGGACATATCATTCATGAATATATTCTCCCATACTGTAGGATATCTTTTTGTTGTACTGATGGTGTCCTTTGCTGTATAGAAGCTTTTCAGCTCAATATAGTCCCACTTGTTCATTTTTGCTTTTGTTTCCCTTGCCTGGGGAGATGTGTTCATGAAGAAGTCACTCATGTTTATATCCAAGAGATTTTTGCCTGTTTTTTTCTAAGAGTTTTATGGTTTTATAGCTTTGTGCTATTGTTGTCATTAGTCTCCATATATTGTTTGATCTCTGTTTTCATTTGGTCATTTATCCATTGATTATTTAGGAGCATGTTATTAAACTTCCCTGTATTTGTGAGCCTTTTTGTTTTCTTTGTACAGTTTATTTCTAGCTTTATACCTTTGTGATCTGAGAAGCTGGTTGGTAGGATTTCAATATTTTTGAATTTACCGAGGTTCTTTTTGTGGCATAGTATGTGGTCTATTCTGGGAAATGTTCCATGTGCACTTGAGAAGAATGTGTATCCTGATGCTTTTTGGTGTAGAATTCTGTAGTTGTCTGTTAGGTCTATCTGTTCTAGTGTGTTTTCAGTGCCTCTGTGTCTTTACTTATTTTCTGTCTGGTTGATCTGTTCTTTGGAGTGAGTGGTGTGTTGAAGTCTCCTAAAATGCATGCATTGCTTTCTATTTCCTCCTTTAATTCTGTTAGGATTTGTTTCACATATGTCGGCACTCCAGTGTTGGGTGCATATATATTTATAATGGTTATATCCTCTTGTTGGACTGACCCCCTACCATTATATAATGTCCTTGTTTATCTCTTGCTATTCATTTCAAAGTCTATTTTGTCCGATACAAGTACTGCAACACCTGCTTTTTTCTCCCTGTTTGCATGAAATATCTTTTTCCATCCCTTCACCTTTAGTCTGTATATATTTTTCAGTTTGAGGTGAGTCTCTTGTAAGCAGCATATAGATGGGTCTTGCTTTTTTATCCATTCTTTTACTCTGTGTCTTTTGATTGGTGCATTCAGTCCATTTACATTTAGGGTGATTTTTGATAGATATGGACCTATTGCCATTGCTGGCTTTAGATTCCTGGTTCCCAAAAGTTCAAGGGTACCTTCTTTACTATCTAACAGTCTAATTTAACTCTCTTGTTACGCTATTATAAACACTGTCTGATGGTTCTTTATTTCTCTCTCTTCTTCTTCCTCCTCCATTCTTTATATACTAGGTGTTTTATTCTGTACTCTATTTTCTTTGACTGTTTTTGTGGATAATTGATTTTACTTTTTGCCTTTAGTTAGTATTTGGATGGTCTGTTTTCTTTGCTATGATTTTATTTTCTCTGGTGACATCTTTTTAGCCTTAGGCATGCTTCCATCGTCCCTTTCAGATATCCTGTACAGGTGGTTTGTGGGAGGCAAATTCCCTCAGCTTTCACATGTCTAGGAATTGTTTAATCCCCCCTGAAATTTAAATGATAATCGTGCTGGATACAGTATTCTTGGTTCAAGCCCCTTCTGTTTCATTATGTTAAACATATCGTGACATTCTCTTCTGGCCTGTTAGATTTCTGTTGAGAGGTCTGATGATAGTCTGATGGTTTTTTTTCCCTCTCTAGCTGCCTTTAATGCTCTGTCCTTATCTTTGATCTTTGCCATTTTAATTATTATGTGTCTTGGTGATGTCTTCCTTGGATCCCTTGTGTTGGGAGATCTGTGGGCTTCCGTGGACTGAGAAACTATTTCCTTCCCCAGCTTGGTGAAGTTTTCAGCAATTATTTCTTCAAAGACACTTTCTATCCTTTTTTCTCTCTTCTTCTTCTTCTGTTACTCCCATAATGCAAATATTGTTCCGTTTGGATTGGTCACACAGTTCTCTTAATATTCTTTCATTCTTAGAGATCCTTTTATCTCTGTCTTCCTCAGCTTCTCTGTATTCCTGTTCTCTGATTTCTGTTCCATTAACGGTCTCTTGCACCTCGTCCATTCTGCTCTTAAGCCTGTTGATCGCTTGTCTGATTTCTGCTTTGTCTTTTCTCACTTCGACCCTTAGCTCTTGCATATTTCTCTGTAGATACATCAGCATGGTTACGACTTTTATTCTGAATTATTTTTGCGGAAGATTGTATAAATATATCCCATCAGGCCCTTTCTCTGCGGTTGTCTGGGCAATATTTGTCTACCATATTCCTCTATCTTTTCATGGTGATAGAAGCGGTCACTGGTAGGTACCACATGTGTCAGCTGTGAGAACAAAGTCCCTTCCTGCTTGTTCTCCTTGCTCTTCTCGGGATCCTGAAATTGTTTCTCACCCACTGGGAGGCATTCTCTGGGATAATACCTGGAGCTACTTGTGTGTGTGGTCACCCTCAGCCTAGCCTATAACACAGCGGGTGTCTGAATTCTCGCTAGCTGCCTTCTGGTTCCCTTGGTGCTTTGCAGCCCTTGATGTGGGTTCTGGGGTCCTTCCCAGTTAGCTGCGCACCTGCCAGAAGTAGATTCTGTGAGGATGCTGTGGGCAGGGCCGCTCCTCTGCTGTTCCACAGCAGTGGAGGCTTTCAGACCCTTTGTGGCTCTCTCCATGTGTTGGGGGGGGGAATGAATGGGAGGCTGCTGATCACTGTGGGAAGCCTAGGCATGGCTGCTTTGCCTGGCCGCTGGCCAGGGTGTCCGAAATACCCCAAGAGTCCCAGCCTGCTGGGCTGAGTGCGCTGGGACGATTTTGTTCCACTGTTGGGTCCTTGTCTCTTTAAGACTTTAAGCAAAAAAAAAAAAAAAACAAGAAAACAAAAAACCAACACCACCACCACAACAACAAAATAGCGCCCGTTTTTCTTTTGTCCTGGGGGGCCAGCTGAGTGTACCCATTTGTTGTCTCCATCTCAGGTCCTGCACTTCTGTTTCTCTAATCTCCGATACACCATGCGATGTGTGTCAGTGCTCTTGGCACAGATCACCAGGGCTGGTTATTTGGCAGGCCTGTGCTTCCACTCCCTCCCCACTCTGAATCTTTTCCTCCCGCCAGTGTGCTGGGGTGGGGGTGTGCTCAGGTCTTGCCATGTCGCAGCTTTGTATCTTACCCGCTTCGTGAGGCACTGAGTTCTTGCAGGAGTAGCTGTAGCCTGGCTGCTGTACTGTATCTTCTGGCGTCTTTTTAAGGAATAGTTGTATTTGTTGTATTTTCACAAATATATATGGTTTTGGGAGGAGATTTCCATGGCCCTGCTCATGCCGCCATCTTCCCAGAATCCTAGGGGTTTTGTTCTTAGGTAGTTTATTGATTACCAAATCAATTTCCCACTGGCAATTGGTCTATTCAGATTTTCTGTTTCTTCCTGGGTCAGTCTTGGAAGGTTGTATTTTTCTAGAAAATTGTCCATTTCCTCTAGGTTTTCCAGTTTGTTAGCATATAATTTTTTATAGTATTCTCTCATAATTCTTTGTATTTTTGTGGTGTCTGTAGAAGCGATTTTTCCTTTCTCATTTCTGATTCTGTTTATGTGTGTAGACACTCTTTTTTTCTTAATAGGTCTGGCTAGGGGTTTATCTATTTTGTTTATTTTCTCAAAGAACCAGTTCCTGCTTTCATTGATTCTATTGTTTAATTCTTCTCAATTTTATTTATTTCTGCTCCAATCTTTATTATGTCCCTCCTTGTAGTTTACTTTGGGCCTCATTTGTTCGTCCTTTTCTAGTTTCTTTAATTGTGACTTTAGAATGTTCATATGGGATTGTTCTTCTTTGCTGAGGTAGGCTTGTATTGCAATATTCTTCCCTCTTAGCATGTCCTTCATGGCATCCCACAGATTTTGTGGTGTTTTAATTATTGTTGTCATTTGTCTCCATATATTCCTTGATCTCTGTTTTTATTTGGTCATTGATCCATTGATTATTTATAAGCATGTTATTAAGCCCCCATGTGTTTGTGTGCTTTTTCATTTTCTTTGTGTAATTTATATCTAGTTTCATACCCCTTTGGGATCTGAGAATCTCATTGGTACAATTTCAATCTTTTTGAATTTACTGAGTCTCGTTTTGTGGCTTAGTATGTGATCTATTCTTGAAAATGTTCCATGTGCACTTGAGAAGAATGTGTGTCCTGTTGCTTTTGGATAAAGTGTTCTGTAGATGTCCATTAAGTCCATCTGTTCTAATATGTTGTTCAGTGCCTCTGTCTCTTTACTTATTTTCTGTCTGGTTGATCTGCCCTTTGGAGTGAGTGGTGTGTTGAAGTCTTCTAAAATGAATGCATTGCATTCCGTTTCCCCCTTTAATTGTTAGTATTTGTTTCCCATATGTTGGTGATCCTGTGTTGGGCACATAGATATTTATAATAGTTATATCCTCTTGTTGGACTGACCCCTGTATCATTATGTAATGTCCTTGTCTCCTGTTTCTTTCTTTGTTTTGAAGTCTTATTTGTTCCCTCTGGATTGGTCACACAGTTCTCTCAATATTCTTTCATTCTTAGAGATTCTTTTTTCTGTTCCTCAGTTTCTTTGTATTCCTCTTTAATTTCTATTCCATTTACCGTGTCTTCTACTACATCTAATCTGCTTTTCAATCCCTCCATTGGATGTTTCATTTCAGATATGGAATTTCTTAATGATTGAATCTCCAGCTTAAATTCGTCCCTGAGTTCTTTTTTTTCCCTTTTAGCTACAATCTTTAAGACTTGTTATTTTTTTAGTCTGAGTTGCATGTACATGCCCAGTCATCCCTGAGTTCTTGAATATTTTTTTACCTGCATGAGCATGTTTATGGTTTTTATTTTAAACTCTGAGGAAGATTGGTGAGTTCTGTTTCATTTGGCCTTTTTTCTGGGTTTTGTGAGATTTGGGTCTGAACCAGGTTCCTTTGACATTTCATAATTCTATGTGGTGTCCTCTAGTGCCCAGAAGGTCCAGTCTCTGGAGCTGCTCAGCCCCTGGAGTGAAGCTGGGGACCACAGGGGAGCGGCATTGGTGCCTGAGGGGATGAAATATGTTTCCTGATTCCCAGGTGCAGTGCCTGTCTCCAGTATCAGAGCCAGTCAGCCGACACATGTGCAAGCCTCTGTGCTTGGAGTCTCTACCTGTTGTAGGCTGGGCCTCCCTCTTGCTGCCCAACAGCAGCACAGTGACTGTCGGTTTGCAAGCTGGTACCAGCAGGCCTGAAAGAAAGTGCAGCATGCTTCATGTCACAGTGGGGGGCCTGGGAGCTGAGTAGGCAGCCATGGGGATGGAGCACCTGAAGGCCCTCAAAGTTCCCAATCTGCTGGGTAGAGTGCGTCCAACCTTGTCCACCTATTCTATCTCCCACTTAGCAACTCCATGCAAACCCCACCTTCAGCAGCCCTCTTGCTCCTAGGAAGTCTCTCAGACCGCCTGCCTTTCCTTTGTCCCAGAGCGCCTGCTTGTGGATCCCCATCCTCCACAAACGGCTGGAATCTCAGTCTCTCAAGCACTCCGCCTGTCCCAGCTCCCAAACCAACCAAACTCCAGAGCACCACACAATATAGGTTTGTGTCAAAAGCAGACCTCCAGGGCTCGGTGTTCAGCAGTCTTAGGCTTCCACCCCCTCGCCACTCCATTTGTCTTCCTTCTGCCAGTGAACTGAGGTGTGGGAAGGGTTTGGGTCCCACTGGATCAAGGCTTTCATATGTGACCCTGTTTCGTGAGGACTGTATGCAGTCTGGTGTAGCCTTCTTTCATGTTGCTGTTTTAGGGATGGTTGTATTAACTATATTTTCACACTATATGTGGTTTTGGGAGGAATTCTCTGTCTCACCTCTCATGCTGTCATCTTGAATCTCCTCCTCTGGACTGCCTTTTTATACACACCTGAGATAGCAAACTTAACTTCCATGTATTGTTTAATCATTAAATGGTACATAGCACCAGTGATCTATTTTTATTATTATTAATATCCCAGGTGTCCTTGTTGAGGTAGCAAAGTGGCATAGGTTAAAAGTCTGGCCAACTGAAATTTCCTGTAACACCACAAATTGATTGTAACTAAGTAGATCAGCAGAAATAAAATTATAACACAGATTACAGATTGATTTAAGGAAAGGTTGGAATCAGCTTTATAATTGGGTTTCATGTAATAAAATTTTCAAAATGTTTTAATATATTCAATCATATGGCTTTTAAAAATAATGTAATTTTTAGATTAAACAAGTAAACTTTGTTCAGGACAGTCACGAAGTAAGACATTAGTACTAATCTACTTATAGGGATGTTAAGAGACATCATTTTGTAAACTACTTTGCATCATTAATTCAAGGTATTTTAGAAACAAAATACCTACTGTTTTCAGATAAGAAATAGGTGTCAAAGATGGAGTGTGCTGGACAATGGGTATGCAGCATTTGGGATTGGGCTCCTGGCATTTGGGCTAGAATGAGAGTAGTGAGAATGAGGGAGGTGGGAGGGAAGCAGAAACATCTTGTGTATTTTCTCAGACCCACCACTGATGCTTTATCTTTCTATATTCATTCCTCTGTAATTCCGTACTTTATCATTTTGTAGAAAATGTATATATTGCTAAACAGTATACGGCTATTGTAGATATTTTTACTTTATACAAATCATATTAGTGTATCTTTTTTAAAAACAGATTTCTTGGTTGCTTTCTTTTACTGTTTTAGTGGAGTTTCATAGTTTCAGGAAGGTATGAATGCTCATATGTTCAATCATCTTTACCAAACACTCTGGTATGTATCTTATTTTGGCTCATTTTGCCTCTTTTTATTATTTTTTATTTTGGTATCAATCTACAATTACATGTGCAACATTATTAAACTCCCCACTTCATCAGGTCCCCACCACCTATTCCATTACAGTCGCTGTCCATAAGTGTAGTGAAATGCTATAGAATCACTACTTGTCTTCTCTGAGTTGTACAGCCCTCCCCGTGTGCAACCAACATTATGTCTGATAATCATAATGCCCCGTTTTCCCCCTTGTCCCTCCCTTACCACCCATCCTCACAAGTACTTTCCCTTTGGTAACTGTTAGTCCATTCTTGGATTCTGTGAGTCTGATGCTGTTTCTTTCAGTTTTTTTTCCCTTTGCTCTTATGCCCACATATGAGTGAAATCATTTGATACTTGTCTTTTTCCGCATGGCTTATTTCACCGAGCATACTACCTTCTGGCTACAAACATGTTATTGCAAATGGTAGGATTTGTTTTCTTCTTATGGCTGAATAATATTCCATTGTGTATACGTACATCTTCTTTATTCATCTACTGATGGACACTTAGATTGCTTCCATTTCTTGGCTATTCTAAAAAGTGCTGCGGTAAATATAGGGGTGCATCTGTCTTTTTGAGACGGCTGCTGCACTCTTAGTGTAAGTTATTAGAGAGGATGTTCTGGGTCAAATGGTATTTCTATTTTGAGTTCTTTGAGGAACCTCCATACTACTTTCCACAATGGTTGAACTAATGTGCATTCCCACCAACAGTGTAGGAGGGTTCCCCTTTCTGAACATCCTCACCAATATTTCTTGTTGCTTGTGTTTTTGATGTTGGCCATTCTTACTGGTGTGAGGTGATATCTCATTGTGGTTTTAATTTGCATTTCTCAGCTGATTAGTGATGTGGAGCATTTTTCATGTGCCTATGGGCCATCTCAACTTCTTCTTTGGAGAAGTGTCTATTCATATCCTCTGCCCATTTCTTAATTGGATTATTTGCTTCCTGTTTGTTGAGGTGTGTGAGTTCTTTATATATTTTGCATGTCAACTGCCCTTATCTGACATGTCATTTATGAATATATTCTCCCATACTGTAGGATGTCTTTTTGTTCTACTGATGGTGTCCTTTGCTCTGCAGAAGTTTTTCAGCTTGATATAGTCCCACTTGTTCATTTTTGCTTTTGTTTCCCTTGCCTAGGAATTTTATTCTTTTGGATGCAATTGTGAATGGAATTGTTTTCCTGATTTCTCTTTCTGTTAGCACATTGTAAGTGTATAGGAAAGCAACAGATTTCTGTGTGTTAATTTTGTATCCTGCAATTTTGCTGAATTCAGATATTAATTCTAGTAGTTTTGGAGTGGAGTCTTTAGAGTTTTTTATGTACGATATCATTTCATCTGCAAATAATGACAATTTGACTTCTTCTTTACCAATCTAGATGCCTTGTATTTCTTTGTGTTGTCTGATTGCCGGGGCTAGGACCTCCAGTACTATGTTAAATAACAGAGGAGAGAGTGGACATCCCTGTCTTGTTCCCGATCTTAGATGAAAAGCTTTCAGCTACTCGCTGTTAAGTATAAAGTTAGCTGTGAGTTTGTCATATATGGCCTTTATTATGTTGAGGTACTTGCCCTCTACACCCATTTTGTTGAGAGTTTTTATTATGAATGAATGTTGAATTTTGTCAAATGCTTTTGCAGCATCTATGGAGATTATCATGTGGTTTTTGTTCTTCCTTTTGTTGATGTGGTGGATGATGTTGATGGATTCTCAAATGTTGTACCATCCTTGCATCTGAGATGAATCCCAGTTGATCATGGTAAATGATCTCATTGATATATTTCTGAATTCGGTTTGGTTATATTTTGTTGTATGTTTGCATCTATGTTCATCAGGGATATTGGTCTGTAACTTTCTTTTTGGTTTGGTTTTGCCAGGTTTTTGTATTAGAGTGATGCTGGCTTCATAGAATGAGTTTGGAAGTATTCTCTCGTCTTCCACTTTTTGGAAAACTTTAAGGAGAATGCATGTTATTTCTTCCCTATATGTCTGGTAGAATTCAGAGGTGAATCCATCAGGTCCGGGGGTTTTGCTCTTGGGTATTTTTTTGATTACCGATTCAATTTCGTTGCTGGTGATTGGTCTGTTTAGTTTTCCTGTTTCTTGGTCAGTCTGGTGAGGTTGTATTTTTCTAAGAAGTCCATTTCTTCTATGTTTTCCAGCTTGTTAGTATATAGATTCTCATAATATTCTCTTATAATTCTTTGTATTTCTGTGGGGTCGGTCATTATTTTTCCTTTGTCATTTCTGTTTATGTGTGTAGATTCTCTTTTTCTCTTAATAAGTCTGGCTAGGGGCTTATCTATTCTTTTTATTTTTCCATAGGACCAGCTCTTGGTTTCATTGATTTTATCTATTGTTTTATTCTTCTCAATTTTATTTACTTTTTCTCTGATCTTTATTATGTCCCTCCTTCTGGTGACTTTGGGCCTCATTTGCTCTTCTTTTTCCAATTTCAGTAATTGTGTCTTTAGACTGTTCATTTGGGATTGTTCTTTCTTTTTAAATACACCTGGATTGCAATATACTTTCCTCTTAGAACTGCCTTTGCTGCGTCCCACAGATGTTGTGGCTTTGTGTTGTTGTTGCCATTATTCTCCATATATTCTTTGATTTCTGTTTTGATTTGGTCGTTAACCATTTGATTAATTAGGAGAATGTTGTTAAGTCTCCATGTATTTGTGAGCCTTTTTGATTTCTTTCTAAAATTTATTTCTAGTTTTATATCTTTGTGATCTGAGAAGTTGGTTCATAGGATTTCAATATTTAATTTACTGAGGTTGTTTTTGTGGCCTAGTATCTGGCAAATGTTCCATGTGAACTTGAGAAGAATGTGTATCCTGCTGCTTTTGGGTGCAGTTCTGTAGATGTCTGGTAGTTCCACCTGTTCTAGTGTGTTGTTCAGTGCCTCTGTGTCTTTACTTATTCTGTCTGGTTGATCTGTCCATTGGAGTGAGTGGTGTGTTGAAGTTCCTAAAAAAAATGCATTGCTGTCTATTTTCTCCTTTAATTCTGTTACTATTTGTTTCACATATGCTATCGCTCCTGTGTTGGGTGCATATATATTTATAATGGTTATATTCTCTTGTTGGACTGACCCCTTTATCATTATGTAATGTCCTTCTTTATCTCTTGCTACTTTCTTTGTTTTGAAGTCTATTTTGTCTGATACAAGTACTGCCAAACCTGCTTTTTTCTCTTTGTTTGCATGAAATATCTTTTTCCATCTCTTCACTTTTAGTCTGTGTTTATCTCTGAGTTTGAGGTGAGTCTCTCGTAAGCAGCATATAGATGGGTCTTGTTTTTTATCCATTCTGTTACTCTGTGTCTTTTGATTGGTGCATTCAGTCCATTTACATTTAGGGTGATTATTGATATGTACTTATTGCAATTGCTGGCTTTAGATTCGTGGTTACCAAATGTTCAAGAGTTGTTTCTTTACTATCTAACAATCTAACTTAACTTTCTTAAGTTATTGTAAACACCGTCTGAAGTTTATTTCTCTCCCTTCTTATTCTTCCTCCTCCATTCTTTATATTCTAGGTGTTTTATTCTTTGCCTTTAGTTAGTATTTGGATGGTCTGCTTTCTTTGCTATGATTTTATTTTCTCTGGTGACATCTTTTTAGCCTTAGGGTTGCTTCCCTCTAGAGCAGTGTGTTTAAGATATCCTGCAGTGGTGGTTTATGAGAGGCAAACTCTCTCAACTTTCCTTTGTCTGGAAATT
This sequence comes from Smutsia gigantea, assembly GCA_032199065.1. NCBI lineage: Eukaryota > Metazoa > Chordata > Mammalia > Pholidota > Manidae > Smutsia > Smutsia gigantea. The sequence continues at coordinate 112,815 of JAVSCE010005951.1, read as the reverse complement.
GTTTAATCCCTCCATCATATTTAAATGATAATCATGCTCGATACAATATTCTTGGTTCGAGGCCCTTCTGTTTCATTACGTTAAATAGATCATGCCATTCTCTTCTGACCTGTAAGGTTTCTGTTGAGAAGTCTGATAATAGTTTGATGGGTTTTCCTTTGTAGGTGATCTTTTTTCTCTCTCTAGCTGGCCTTTAATACTCTATTTATCTTTGATCTTTGCCATTTTAATTATTGTGTGTCTTGGTGTTGTCTTCCTTGGGTCCCTTGTGTTGGGAGATCTGTGGGCTTCCGTGGACTGCAAGACTATTTCCTTCCCCAGCATGGGAAAGTTTTCAGCAGTTATTTCTTCAAAGACACTTTCTATCCCTTTTTCTCTCTCTTCTTCCTCTGGTACTCGTATAATGCGAATATTGTTCCGTTTGGATTGGTCACACAGTTCTCTTAATATTCTTTCATTCCTAGGGATCCTTTTATCTCTCTCTGCCTCAGCTTCTCTGTATTCCTGTTCTCTGATTTCTATTCCATTAACAGTCTCTTGCATCTTATACAATCTGCTGTTAAGCCCGTCGATTGCTTGTCTGATTTCTGCATTGTCTTTCCTCACTTCCATCACTTCCTCCCTCAGCTCTTGCACATTTGTCTGTAGTTCCATCAGCATGGTTATGACTTTTATTCTGAATTCTTTTTCAGGACGACTGTGCATTTCCATCCCTTCAGGCTCCCTCTGGTGTTGTCTGGTTGATCTTAGTCGGGACTATATTCCTCTGTCTTTTCATGGCTATAGAAGTGGTCGCTTGTAGTTGCCACGTATGTCAGGTGGGCTCTTTAAGACGGGAGTAGATCCTGTGGGGATGCTGTAGGGGGCATTGTTGCTCCACTATTCCGCAGCCGTGGCCACGCCACTCCACAAGGACCTTTATAGCTCCACCTCACTGGGTGCTGTGTCCTCTCAGGTGTAGGTGCATGCTGTGCGCTTTCCTGTGTATCCTGGTCTCTCTTTTAGGAATAATTGTATTTGCTGTATTTTCATAGATATATATGGGTTTGGGAGGAGATTTCTGCCGCCCTGCTCATGCTGCCATCTTCCCGGAAGTCCGGATGGTCTGCTTTCTTTGCTATGATTTTATTTTCTCTGGTGACATCTTTTTAAGCTTTAGGAGTGCTTCCATCTAGGGTAGTACCTTTCAGATATCCTTTAGAGGTCGTTTATGGGAGGCAAACTCCCTCAGCTTTTGCTTTTGTGGAAATTGTTTAATCCCTCCCTCAAATTTGAATGATAACCGTGCTGGATACAATATTCTTTTTTCGAGGCCTTTCTGTTTCATTATGTTAAATATATCATGCCATTCTCTTCTGGCCTTTAAGGTTTCTGTTGAGACGTCTGATGATAGTCTAATGGGTTTTCCTTTGTAGGTGTTCTTTTTTCTCTCTCTAGCTGCCTTTAATAATCTGTCCTTATGTTTGACCTTTGCCATTTTAATTATTATGTGTCTTGGTGTTGTCTTCCTTGAGTCCCTTGTGTTGGGAGATCTTTGGGCTTCCATGGTCTGAGAAACCATTTCCTTCCCTAGCTTGGGAAAGTTTTCAGCAATTATTTCTTCAAAGACACTTTCTATCCCTTTTTCTCTCTTCTTCTTCTTCTGGTACTCCTATAATGCGAATATTGCTCTGCTTGGATTGGTCACATAGTTCTCTTAATATTGTTTCATTCCTAGAGATCCTTATATCTCTCCATGCCTCAGCTTCTCTGTATTTGTGTTCTCATTTCTATTCCATTAACAGTCTCTTGCACCTCGTCCAGTCTGCTGCTAAGCCCGTTGATCGCTTGTCTCATTTCTGCCTTGTCTTTCTCCCTTAGGTCTTGCATATTTCTCTGTAGACCCATCAGCATGGTTGACTTTTATTCTGAATTCTTTTTCAGGAAGATTGTGTAAGTCCATCCCATCAGGCGCACTCTCTGGGGTTGTCTGGCTGATCTTTGTCTATACCATATTCGGCTGTATTTTCATGGCGATAGAAGTGGTCGCTGGTAGGGGTCATGTATGTCAGCTGGGAGAACAAAGTCTCCTCCTGCTTGTTGTTCTCCTTGCCCTTCTCTGAGGCCTGAGCTGTTTTCCTGCACACCGTGAGGCAGTCTCTGGGATAATCCCCTGAGCTGCCTGTGTGCGGGGCCGCTTCAGCCTAGCCTATATCACTGCTGGGGTTTGCAGTCATACTGGGTGCCTTCTGGTCCCCTTGGTGCCTTCTGGACCTGGTTCTCGGGCTCTTCCCTTAGCTGCACGCCAGCCGGGAGTAGGTTCTGTTAGGTTGGTGTGGGAGGGGACGCTCCTTCACTGTTCTGAACCAGTGGCAGATCCGTCTGCGGTGCCCGCTGGGGAGGGAACAAATGGCAGGCTGCAGATCTCTGTGGGAAACCTCGGCCTGGCTGCTTTGCCCAGCTGCTGGCCAGGGGTTCCGAAATTCTCCAAGACTCCCAGCCTGTTGGCCTGAGTGTGCTGGGACGATTTTGTTCCGCTGTTGGGGCCTTTTCTCTAAGACTTTAAAAAAAGCATCCGCTTTTCTTTTGTCCTGGGGAGCCAGGTGAGGGGACCCGCTTGCAGTCTCCATCTCAGCTCCTGCCCTTCTGTTTCTCTGATCTCCGATACACCACGTGATGTGTGTCTGTGCTCCTGGTGCAGATCACCAGGGCTGGTTATTTAGCCGGCCTGTGCTTCCACACGCTCCCCACTCTGTTTCTTTTCTTCCTGCTGGTGTGCTGGAGTAGGGGAATGCTTGGGTTCCACTGGGTCTCAGCTTTATATCTTACCCGCTTCGTGAGGCGCTGAGTTCTCGCAGATGTAGCTGTAGCCTGGCTGTTGTACTGTATCTTCTATTCTCTCTTTTAGGAATAGTTGTATTTGTTGTATTTTCATAAATATATATGGTTTTGGGAGATTTTCTATTTTGAGTTTTTTGAGGAACCTCCATAGTCCTTTCCACAATGGCTGAACTATTTTACATTCCTACCAACAGTGTAGGAGGGTTCCCCTTTCTCCGCATCCTCACCAGCATTTGTTGTTCCTAGTCTTTTGGATGTTGGCCATCCTAACTGGTTTGAGGTGATATCTCATTGTGGTTTTAATTTGCATTTCCCTGATAATTAGCGAGGTGGAGCATCTTTTCCTTTGCCTGTGGGCCCTCTGAATTTCTTCTTTGCAGAATTGTCTGTTCATATCCTTCACCCATTTAATAGGGTTATTTGCTTTTTGGGTGTTGACGTGAGTTCTTTATATATTTTGGATGTTAAGCCCTTGTTGGATATCATTTACAAACATACTCTCCCATACGGTAGGATGCCTTTTTGTTCTGCTGATAGTGTCCTTTGCTGTACAGAAGTTTTTTAGCTTGATGTAGTCCCATTTGTTCACTTTTGATTTTGTTTCCCTTGCCAGAGGAGATGCGTTCAGGAAAAAGTTAGCCATGTTTATATTCATGAGAGGTTTTTGCCTTTGTTTTTCTTCTAAGAGTTTTATGGTTTCATGACTTACATTCAGGTCTTTGATCTATTTTGAGTTTACTTTTGTGTATGAGGTTAGACAATAATCCAGTTTCATTCTCTTGCATGTAGCTGTCCAGTTTTGCCAACACCAGTTGTTGAAGAGGCTGTTATTTACCCATTGCATATCCACCCAGGGCTATTTTTAAGTGTAATCACTTTATAAGGAAAAGATATTCCTTCACTAGCCAACAAGCAAATAGCCAAAGATAGCCAATGCCCACCCCCTACAACCCTTTTGCCAGTGGAGACCTCGAGAACTCTTTGCAGTCACATCACACTTCTTTGCCTTTTTTTCCTCTACTGGCCATATTTCACTTGCTTTTCTTTTTTCTTTTAAACTAACACCACCCAAACTACTTTTAGAGGTCTCTTTCTTGAAGATCCACTGTGAAATAAGGTGGTTTCTCCAAAACCCTTTATCTATGTGTCTAAATAGCTCATAGGCATTTTATGCTAAAGGATTCTCTCAAACTATGGTCCACAGTAAAGGTTTAGGCATCACATTTCCAAAATTAGAATTTCTGGGAGACCAAGAAATTACTTTTTTTACACCAATGTTATTCACACCAGGTTACTCAGACACATGGTAAAGTTTAAGAACTACTCATTTAAAGGTTTTTCTGTTCATTGCTATGGAAGGGCATCTAGGTAGCAAAAGCAATTTAAAAGAAAAAAACACATATGGCCCCTTCCACCACTTCTTAAGGAATTATTTTATATTAATCCTAATAATGCATAACACAAGTTCTTATTCCAGAAAGTACTTCAGAGTCCTTTGGCCCAGCTGTAAAGGATGCTCATCAAGATAAAAACCAAGAGCAATCCATTGATCCACAGCCCCTTTATCCTAAAAACAATTTTGGATGCTAATTCAGATTTCCCCCAATTTGGCTTTACACTGTTGCTATTTGTTTAGCAATTCACAAATTCATATTCATAATTCACGCTATATGGAGAAAATACAATGTAGAAGCCAGTGCCTGCAAGAAAACTAGAACGCCCACCAGGACAAATGTACACAACAGATGAAACAAAGATGAGTGCTTTGATACATATTTACTCCGGAAACTGAAATTAAAAAGAACCAGCTAGATATCAAGAGCAAAACTGAAGATAATAACACTTCCTCTTTAAGGACATGATTGCTACCAAGTAAATGATTTCTATCACTGTGGACATACCAGTCTTCACTGGTATCTCACATGATCTTTTGTGTCAGCAGATGAGATCCTCAATGATCCATGCCAAGGACAATGTGACTCAATTGCATTAAAGAACCACTTAGCCCACTGAATAAAATGCATTAATTTCTAAAGTCCATTGTAGGAAGCTTATTCCCATTCTCTGCTCCCACAGTTCTTGCATGCCGCCTCCGTTTCTCCTGGCTGTGGGCTAAGACAGGGATATTTTCCCTACCAAACTTCTGTAACAAAATGAAGTGCCATACCAGCATTTCTAACACCAGCACCCCCACATGCAGATACAGCCATTACGGTCAGCTTCTGAAAGGGACCAAAGCAAAGGTCAAGTATTTCCCTTTTCTACCCAAGAGAAAAGAGAATGTATTATATAAGCCCAGCCTTTAAATATACATGGATTATAATGAGTTACGTTGGAACAGTTGTAATATGTGTAAGATGAGAAAAAATACAAATGAAATTCAAATTAGGCTGTATATTTGCTGGGCAGAAAAGCACCAAGATAAAGTTCAGGGGGAGTGAGAAGTAGTCAGAATAACTGGGGAAGGCTTCACAGCAGGAGCAAGGCCCTGGAAGACACTTACTATTTGGACAGGTGTAGAAGATATTCCCACTGTGGGCAGCAGCATGAACAAAGGCCCAGAGGAAGGAATGAGCACTGCATGTGAAAAGGTCAGTGAAGGCAGAGCCATGGTGGGATCAGTGCCTGGACCCTGGAGAGGAACAGCAGATAACACTGAAGAGGGGCAGTGTGGGCTCAGGAGGGAAGGCCCAAGAACCTTGCTAGGATTCTTCTCTACAGGGTGCAATTTCTGATGTTGAACAAAGCTGCCATACCATTTGAAGGCTTTCCCACACACCTTACACTCGTAGGGTTTCTCTCCGGTATGAACTCTCTGATGCTGAATGGAGGCTATCTTCTGAGTGAAAGCCTTGCCACACACCTTACATTGGTAGGGTTTCTCCCCAGTATGAATTCTCTGATGGACAATAAAAAGCGACCTACAACCAAAAGCTTTCCAACACTCCTTACATTTATAGAGTTTCTCCCCAGTGTGTAGTCTCTGATGCTGAAGATATGCTGCACTCCTACGGAAAGACTTCCCACACTCCTTACATTCATAGGGTTTCTCTCCAGTGTGGATCCTTTGATGCTGAGTCAAAGATGTGTTGGAACTCAAACCTTTGCCACACTCCTTACATTCATAGGGCCCTTTTCCAATGTGATTTTTCTCGTGTACAATACAGTCATAGCTGGACTTGAAAGCTTTACCACATTCCTTACATTTGAAGGGCTTCTCTCCTGTATGACTCATCTGATGTCGAATAAGCTTTGAGTTATATCTGAAGATTTTCCCACATTCTTTACATTCATAGAACTTCATCCCACCTCGAAGTACCAGATTTGGATTTAAACTGAAGGTCTGCCACATTGCCTTGCTTTTAAAATCAAAGTGCTGAGAAACATTCCTGAGAAGTCCTCCTACTGGCATTCTGCCCAACTCTGATTCCTCAGAGCCTTCGTGCTTTACAGCTGGCTCTTCATTCTTGATCCAAGACTTACCACCTGACCAAAAAAACCACAAATGTTCCTAGTTACTGAACTAGAAAGAAAACAGGATCTAGTGATCCTAAATTTCTCTTTAAAAATGTGATAGAAACATACCCATGAAATACCTAAATGCATTCATACAGGAGAGAGAGAAAAAGAAAAAAACAGTTGAACCTTGAACAACACAGGGGTTTAGACCCGCCAAAAATCCACATATAACTTTTGACTTCCTCCAAATTTAACAACTAATAATAGACTACTGCTGACCAGAAGCCTCACCAATAACATAGTCAATTAACACATATTTTGTATATATATTATACACTGTATTCTTACAATGAAGCTATAGAAAAATTTTAAACTATAACAAATCTCCAAAAAATTGCCCAATAATTTACTGAAAAAAATCCATGTATAGGTGGGCCTGTACAGTTCAACACTGTGTTGTTCAAGGGTCAACTGAAATAACATACAACTGGAAAAGTAATGGCAATGGAAATAGACCAGGCAGTGCCTCCTATGAGTAAGGCTGTGAAATGAACCAAGGCAGATGAAATGAACAGAGTGAGAATTTCAAGAATGGGAAATAAAAAAGGCAGGAGGGAAAAAAAGAGTGCAAAAAAAAAATGGGAAAGATGAGAGGGATCCGTGAGACGTGGAACATTTTTAAACAAGAGAGAGAAAGACCAGAAGAGGGAAAAAAAACAACCCTTAGTGAGACTAGGGGAAACAGATTAGCAGCCCGAGCTCCACAAGAGGTCTAGCCAGCTAAAACCACAAACTAGGAAAACACGTACCTCAAAACCCCACATGTGTGCCAGGAAGCCACCCAAAATCCTAAATTCTAATTAATGACCTAATAATTCTATTTTTTAATATTTTGGGAAAGATTATTCTTTCTTTCAGGAAGTCAGCTGGAACACAGGTTGAACTGGAGAGCTATAGGCCACTGTGGTACTAATGCTGTAAGAACCACTATTTACCAAAGCCACAGTATGTGCGAGAAGTGAGGCCTGGAAACTTTCTTCCAAAAGGAAAAAATACCCAAATAATCAAAGTTCCCAGGACTAGTAAGCAGTTTCGGAGAAATTTTAGGCCCTGTGTATTGGGTGAAGTGGTGGGGGACCAGCCCATGCCCTTTCCTCTACAGCTCCATTTAAGAAAACACAACATAGACCCAAAGATTATGGCATACAGAACATTTAGGTGATTTAGATACTAAAAAGGCACAATAAAGGCAGTATTTTCATTGCTGAAAGCCTAAAAACAAAACTTGTAGCTGTGGCATAAATCAATCAGTTTGACCCACAAAATCATATTTTCCTTGAAGTATGGCTGAAACCCCACTTTTCTGCAAAGAAAATTGGCATAAGATCAAATATTTCCACTGGAAAGAAGGAAAAGAAGTGGTTTAGGAGCGACTGAGTCACAGCTTTTCTGTGGGAGGACAGCCGTGAATGTGGAGACAGAGCGCAGCCTCCATTCTTAGGACTTCCCAGGCTTGGGCTGGAAATGGGGAGAGGTCAGAGCACACAGAGTGCTGCCTTACAAACAACAGGGGTCTTGTTCTCTGCTGCCGAAGAAACACCTTCAGCAGACAAGGGAGGCAAGACCAGAGACCTCTAGGCTCTCTCACTCACCTGAACGGAGGCCTCTCAGAACCTCGGCTTCCCAGGGATCTGGGCCCCACAGTGCTTCCTCTCTCTCCAACTGGGAGACTAGAACAGGTGTGGAGAATGGAAAGGCTACTCCAGGAGGAAAAAGAAAAGACAAGTTGAGGGGAGACATCCAGAGTGTTCCTAACATCTCTTTTGGCCCACCTCCTAATGGACTATTTGGGGAGGAGAGAGAAATGGAATGCCCAGAAGACCAAGTGAGCTACCCAGGGGTTCTGAGGAAAGGCTCTTCACTGTACTTCAAGGCAAGGCCAGGGCAACAGCAATTATCCTGAGGAAGAAAGTGCAACCTCAGTCTGATGGAGCAGAAAGGCAGTACCGCATGAAGAATAATACATGTACAGATGTGCTGGGAGGCTCCGGCACAAAGGGGAGGGGCCAACATCCCAGAAGCCAGGAGGGTGGAGGAACAAAGGACTCACCTAGAGCACCATGAAGAGTGCTGTTCCCTGGGGCCCATAACCACTCCCTTCCCTGGGGTGTTAGCAACTCCAATTTGAAAACCGAAGGGCACAGAGATTTCCTCACCCAGCATCTCCAGAGGCTAGTGACTGCAGAACTAACCTCTAGAGTCAAGCCTACAGATTTCTCGAACCCCAAGAAATTCTGAGGAAGGAACCAAACTATCATAAAGGGCTGCTGAGAGAGACTTTACCCAGGGAAGCCACATTTGCATAATTCTCCAGCATCACTTCCCTGTACAGGGCCCTCTGCACAGGGTCCAGGCTGGCCCATTGACTCTGGGTGAAGTACACGGCCACGTCCTCAAAGGTCACTGTCTCCTGAAACAAGAGTTTCCTATTCAAGTCCCAGGTGAGGGGCAGAAGAGGGCAGCCTGAGCTGCAGGGAAGACATGAACCCTCCAGGGTCTGCAACTCTGAGCCCCGTGGAGACCAAGTCTGCTCTAGTGAGAAGAGGCCCCAGCACCCAACCAGGGCCCAGCCCTCAGCCAGAGTTCCCACTTCCAAATGGAGAACCCCAGTGTTCTCCCATCTGCATGGCCAGGAACACCACATCCTACGTTCCTGGATCCATGGATCTGTCCCTCTGGCACCCATTACCGTCATGCACTCCATAATCCTGTTACCTCATTTCCTTACACCAACCACTGACGGCAGCTGCACCTCACCCTGTCTCCACCCATCCAAAATACGTATACACACACAGCCCCATTTGTTCCTTGTTCCTGGCTTCTCCTTGGTCTTTCCCAACATCCTCCACAGCACACAGAGGTGCCACTCAGAAATATTCCCAGCATTTTGCAAACTTCTTTTTATACTTCTGAACCTTTCTAGTCAGCTCTCTTAAAGGAAACTTGCAGCCTGCCTGTTCTGGCCTCTTCTCTGAACTGCCTGTCTTTAAATAAGGTCGGCAATGTCCTGTCTCTACTATCTCCCAGTCTTGAGCTCCATCAGCCCTGCCAAGGTGTGCTTCTCTCTCTCTCCCTGGAGTCTTCTCCATCTTCCAAGAGTGAAAGGAACTAATACTTGTTGACATCAGCCCCCAGCACCAGGTTTGTAGGTGCGTACTTTAAATCACGTATTTCACTTACCTTTTATAACATATACATGAAGTAGGAATTATTACTCCCATTTTTCAAATGATGAAACTAGGATTCAGAAAGATTAATTACTTTGCCCAAGATCACACAGCAAGGGAGTGGTTGAGCTGGTACTTCAATCCTTGTCTGTCAAACAACAAAGCTGGGCTCTTCCCATAAGCCAAGCTGCCTCTCATACTGGGCTCATGAACTTCTCCAAAAAGATGGCTAACCCCTGAACCTGTTGCTCCATCAGGTTGGAAGGACAGGTTGGGAGAACAGTTTCTCAAACTCCCAACTCCCAAAATCACCTGTCAATCCATCTTTATAATGCTCTCTCCAAGTCCCATGGGCTCCCTCCCCCAATATGGACTGAAGGGTCAGCTGTTTCAAAACTTCACACCTCACCCTGAAGCTTCCATGAGGCCCAAGAGCAGCCCTTAATGGTGTCCACTGGCTACTTCCTCTGTTTCTGTAATCAGGATAGTGCAGACCACAGAAATGAGGTTTTCACAATGGAGAGGGCTTCATAACTTCTGTGCCTTCTCACCCTGACACCCCTACAGATGACCCCACCTCCTGGGATTCTCACTACATGACGCAGTCAGCCTTGTTGCTTTCAGCCACTGAAAGTGAAAACACCTACCAACAGGGGCTCAGCTAAGCTCCTGTGTGTCACATTCTCTCCTGGTTGCAGCCAGTGCAGTGGAATCAGCACAGGGCACAGGGAGAAGAGAATGCTACCATAATTGCTCCTGGAGGAAGCATGGAAGCAACACACCCCAAGGATAAATTCTGGCAACTCGAACTGCTCACAGCAGCTCTACTGGCTCTATACTAAGCTCCTTATGATGGGGTTCTTTTAAAATAATAACAATTAGGGAACTCAGTTCAAAAGGAAACAAACAAACAAAAAGGAACAAATCAGAGCACTCCTCAAACTAGGGAATGACAAGATCTAAATGGCCCTCAAAACAGTCTGAGCCTGAAATTCAAACATCAATAGAATCATGATGTCCTGTGAGAAATCACTGCTTCAACAACATGGCATTCAGGTCTCTGAGGACAGCGACCACAGGCTCACAGGGAAACGAAAGTCCACCTCTACGAACAGCAAGTCAAACCTTACTCCCTAACAGCTCCCGAAGTGCCCTCACAGCTCTCTCCTCCCAGCCCAGCACTATCAATTCTTCCTCCCCAAACTGTTCTTCCCACCATTATCAAATATCCCCAGGTTTCTTTAGGCTGAAAAAATGCCTATTATTAAAGGAAAACTTTCTGTTTCAAGGTAGTTCACTTACAGATATACTTTTTCACCTCCTGTGGATAGTCCCAAAGTCCCTCACCTTATTTTTATCCACAGTATTTTTGATCATCTGACAAATTATATTGTTTATTGTCTATCTCCCCCCACCAGAATGTAAGTCCATGAAGCAGATTCTGTTTTGTTCATAAATGGTTTATCAGCACATAGTGCAGTGCCTGGCAGATACTAGATGCTTAATATAAATTTGCTGAAAGAATTTAAAAAATGGCTTGACCATTAGTAACATTTTTAACTTACAGGAAGGGTTGGGAAGCAACACCACACACCACCTTCACAGTGAAATGCCACAGCACATCCATTAAAGTGACCGCTGATAATTCACTATGAACTGAGGTTCTACTTCTGCAAGACTGGAAAAGGAGTATAAATGTAGGAAAGAAATAAACATAAATATCTTTGCTTGCAGATGAAATGACTATCTGCCTAAAAATACAGAACCAAGAGAATAAATGGAAAATATTTAGAAAAGACAAAATAAGTTGTTAGATATAGAATAAGTAAACTAAAATCATTAGATTTCCTAAATGCTATCATAAACTAAAACATAAAATCGGAGAAAATAAGATGCCATTAATATAAAAACAGCTAAGAATAAACATAACAAAAATGTATAAGACCAAGATGAAGAAAACTGAATGTTTATTAAAATAAATAAAAGAAAAAATGAATAAATTGGACCATACAGTGTGTTTCTGAATAGGAAGAATCAAATTATCTCTCATTTTGCCTATATACTCAATAAAATCCAGTCTCCACCAAAAAAAGCGATGGAATTTATGCAGGAGCAGAGGATCATTTAAAGTCATCCGAAAAAGTAAGTGTGAAAGACTAGCTGACAATGTTTCCAAGGAAAAACTTTTTGAAAGAAAAGGGGGAATTAAACCCTAAAACTTGAAAGGACAATACTACGAGAAAATGAGAAGACAGGGAGAAATATTTGAAAAGACCTATCCGATAAAGGGGTGTTATCCAAAGTATACAAACTTTTAAAACTCAACAATAAGAAAATGAACAACCCAATTAAAAAGTGGATAGAACACTTGAACAGATGCCTCAGCAAACAAGGAATACAGATACCAAACAGGTATATGGAAAGACGTTCTATGTCATATGTCCTCATAGGTCATATACAAATTAAAATGAGATACCACCACATACTTATCAGAAGGGCCAAAATCCAGAACACTGATAGCACCAAAAGCTGGTGAGGATGTGGAGCAACAGGAACTCTCTCTCACTGTTGGTGGAAATGCGAAATGGTACAGCCACTTTGAAAAACAGTTTGGTAGTTTCTTACAAAACTAAACATTTTCTTGCCAAATGATCCAGCAATCATGCTCCTTGGTTTCTTCCTAAATGAACTGATTATATCCACACAACCTACACATGGATGTTTTACAGCAGCTTTATTCATAAGTGCCAAAACTTTGAACAACCAAGATATCCTCAGTAAATGAATGGATAAATTAACTGTGGTGGACTTCTGGGAAGATGGCGGCATGAACAGGGTGGTGGAAATCTCCTACCAAAACCATGTATATTTAAGAAAATACAACAAATACAACTATTCCTAAAAGAGAGACCAGAAGATACAGGACAACAGCCAGGCTACAGCTACATCCGCGAGAACTCAGCGCCTCAAGAAGCAGCTAAGATACAAAGCCACGACCCGGCGGGACCCGAGCACTCCCCCATCCCAGTTCACTGGCAGGAGGAAAAGATTCAGAGCAGGGAGGGAGTGGAAGCACAGGCCTGCCAAATAACCAGCCCTGGTGATCTGTGCCAGGAGCACTGACACACATCGCATGGTGTATCAGAGATTAGAGAAACAGAAGTGCAGGATCTGAGTCAGAGACAACAAGCGACTCCCCTCAGCCGACTCCCCGGGACAAAAGAAAAATGGGAGCCATGTTTTCTTTATTGTTGTTGTTGTTTTGTTGATGTCTTTATTTTTTTGTTTTTTTTTTTGCTTTCTTTTGTTTTCTTTTGTTTGGTTAAAGTCTTAAAAAGACACGGGCCCAACAGCATAACAAAATCGTCCCAGCACACTCAGCCCAGCAGGCTGGGAGTCTTGAGGAATTTCGGACATCTTGGCCGGTGGCTGGGCAAAGCAGCTGCGCCAAGACTTCCCACAGAGATGAGCAGCCTGTTAGGGTAGGCTGAGGGCGACCCTGCACACAGGCAGTTCAGGGGATTATCCTAGAGACTGCCTCCCGGTGTGCAGGAAAACAGCTCAGGCCCGGGAAAAGGGCAAGGAGAACAAGAAGCAGGAAGGGACTTTGTTCTCAGAGCTGACACATGTGGAGCCTAACAGTGACCACTTCTATCACCATGAAGACAGAGGAATATGGTTCAGACTAAGATCAGCCAGACAAGCCCTGAGAGGGGGCCTGAAGGGACGGATATGCACAATCTTCCTGAAAAAGAATTCAGAATAAAAGTCATAACAATGCTGATGGATCTACAGAGAAATATGCAAGACTTAAGGGAGGAGAGGGACTTCCGGGAAGATGGCGGCATGAGCAGGACGGCGGAAATCTCCTCCCAAAACCATATATACTTATGAAAATACAACAAATACAACAATTCCTAAAAAAGAAACCAGAAAATACAGGACGGCACACAGCCTGCATCTACACTTGAGAGGACTCGGCACCCCGTGAGGCGGGTAAGATATGGAGCCGTGTCCCGGCAGCACCTGAGCACTCCCCAATCCCAGCACACCAGCGGGAGAAGAGGATTCAGAGCCGGGAGGGAGTGGAAGTTCAGGCCCGCGAAATAACCAGCCGTGGTGATCTGCACCGGGAGAGCTGACACACACACCGCGCAGTTTATCAGAGATTGGAGAGACAGAGGGTGCAGGATCTGAGCTGGAAAAGTACCCGGGTCCTTGCAGTCGGCTCCCTGGGAAAAAGAAAAGCACGGGAATTTTTTAACAGTCTTAAAGAGACAGGAACCAAACAGAGGAGCCACTTTGTCCCAGCACACTCAGTCCAGCAGGCTTGGAGCCCTGGTGAATTTCGGACCACTTGGCTGGCGACTGGGAAAAAGTAGCTAAATTGAAACTTCCCACAGAGATCAGCAGCCTCCCATTCATTCCTGCCCTGGCCAGAGCTAAAAAGGGCCCTGCAGAGCAGCACAGCCAGGGCTGTGGAATAGTGGAGCAACAGCGCCACCTACAGCATCCCCACAGAAACTACACCTGGCGGGTGTATTTTTTTGTTTTTGTTTTTTCTCTTTTCTTTTTGTTTTATTGTTTCTTTCTTTTTTTTCTTTTTAAAAGTCTTAAAGAGCCCAGCTGACATACGTGGCACGTACCAGTGACCACTTCTATCGCCATGAAAAGACAGAGGAATATGGTACAAACAAAACTTACCCAGACAACACCAGAGAGGGAACCTGAAGGGATGGAAATGCACAACCTCCCTGAAAAAGAACTCAGAACAAAAGTCATAACCATACTGATGGATCTACAGAGAAATATGCAAGAGCTGAGGGAGGAAATGAGGAAAGACAATGCAGAAATAAGACAAGACATCGACGGGCATAGCAGCAGACTGGACAAGATGCAAGAGACTGTTAATAGAATAGAAATCAGAGAAAAGGAATACAGAGAAGCTGAGGCAGAGAGAGATAAAAGGATCCCCAGGAATGAAAGAATATTAAGAGAACTGTGTGACCAATCCAAACAGAACAATATTTGCATTATAGGAGTACCAGAGGAAGAAAAGAGAAAAAAAGGGATAGAAAGTGTCTTTGAAGAAATAATTGCTGAAAACTTCCCCATGCTAGGGAAAGAAATAGTCTCGCAGTCCACGGAAGCCCACAGATCTCCCAACACAAGGGACCCAAGGAAGACAACACCAAGACACATAATAATTAAAATGGCAAAGATCAAACATAAGGACACAGTATTAAAGGCAGCTAGAGAGAGAAAAAAGATCACCTACAAAGGAAAACCCATCAGACTATCATCAGACTTCTCAACAAAAACCTTACAGGCCAGAAGAGAATGGCATGATATGTTTAACGTAAAGAAACAGAAGGGCCTCGAACCAAGAATATTGTATCCAGCACGATTATCATTTAAATATGACGGAGGGATTAAACAATTTCCAGACAAGCGAAACTTGAGAGACTCTGCCTCTCATAAACCACCTCTACAGGATATCTTAAATGGACTGCTCTATAGGGAAGCACTCCTAAGGCTAAAAAGATGTCACCAGAGAAAATAAAATCATAGCAAAGAAAGCAGACCATCCAAATACTAACTAAAGGCAAAAAATAAACCACCTCCTATATAAAGAATGGAGGAGGAAGAATAAGAAGGGAGAGAAATAAAGAAACATCAGACTGTGTTTATAATAACTTAACAAGAAAGTTAACTTAGATTATTAGATAGTAAAGAAGCAACCCTTGAACCTTTGGTAACCATGAATCTAAAGCCGGCAATGGCAATAAGTACATATCTATCGATAATCACACTAAATGTAAATGGACTGAATGCACCAATTAAAAGACACAGAGTAATAGAATGGATAAAAAAGCAAGACCCATCTATATGCTGCTGAAAAGAGACTCACCTCAAACCCAAAGATATACACAGAGTAAAAGTGAGGGGATGGAAAAAGATATTTAATGCAAACAACAAGGAGAAAAAAGCAGGTGTTGCAGTTCTTGTATCAGACAAATAGACTTCAAAACAAATAAAGTCGCAAGAGATAAAAAAGGAGATTGCATAATGATAAAGGGGTCAGTCCAACAAGAAGATATAACCATAATAAATATATATGCACCCAACACAGGAGCGCCAGCATATGTGAAACAAACACTAACAGAATTAAAGGAGGTAATAGAGAGCAATTAATTCATTTTAGGAGACTTCAACACACCACTCACTCCAAAAGACAAATCAACCAGACAGAAAATAAGACACAGAGGCACTGAACAACATACTAGAACAGACAGACCTAACAGACATCTACAGAACTCTACACCCAAAAGCAACAGGATACACTTTCTTCTCAAGTACACATGGAACATTTTCCAGAATAGACCACATACTAGGCCACAAAAAGAACCTCAGTAAATTCAGAAATACTGAAATTCTACCAACCTATTTCTCAGATCAGAAAGATACAACTAGAAATATATTTTAGAAAGAAATCAAAAAGGATCACAAATAGACTTAACAACATTCTCCTAATCAATCAATGGGTTAATGACCAAATCAAAACAGAAATCAAAGAATATATTGGGACTAATGACAAAAACAACACAAAGCCACAATTTGTGTGGGACGCAGCAAAGGCAGTTCTAAGAGGAAAGTATATTGCAATCCGGGCCTATTTAAAGAAGGAAGAACAATTCCAAATGAATAGTCTAAAGACACAATCATTGAAATTGGAAAAAGAAGAACAAATGAGACCCAAAGTCACCAGAAGGAGGGACATAATAAAGATCAGAGAAGAAATAAATAAAATTGAGAAGAATAAAATAATAGGAAAAAATCAATAAAACCAAGAGCTGGTTCTTTCAAAAAATTAACAAAATAGATAAACCCATAGACAGACTCACTAAGAGAAAAAGAGAATCTACACACATAAACAGTATCAGAAATGAGAAAGGAAAAATAACGATGGATCCCAAAGAAATACAAAGAATTATAAGAGGATACTATGAAAATCTATATGCTAACAAGCTGGAAAACCTACAGAAAATAAATAACTTCTTACAAAAATACAACCTTCCCAGCCTTACCACACAAGAAACACAAAACCTAAACAGTCCAATCACCAGCAATGAAATTGAATTGGTAATCAAAAAACTACCTAAAAACAAAATCCCCGGACCAGATGGATTCACCTCTGAATTCTACCAGACATATAGAGAAGAAATGACACACATTCTCCTTAAAATTTTCCAAAAAACAGAAGAGGAGGGAATACTTCCAAACTCTTTCTGTGAAGCCAGCATCACTCTAATACTAAAACCGGGCAAAGATCTCACCAAAAAAGACAATTACAGTCCAATATCCCTGATGAACGTAGATGTAAAAATACTCAACAAAATATTAGCAAACCGAATTCAAGAAAACATCAAGAGGATAATACACCATGATTAAGTGGGATTCGTCACAGGGATGCAAGGATGGTACAACATTCGAAATTCCATCAACATCATCCACCACATCAACAAAAAGAATAACAAAAACCACATGATTATCTCCATAGACACTGAAAAAGCATTTCGCAAAATTCAGCATCCATTCATGATTAAAACTCTCAACAAAATGGGTGTAGATGGCAAGTACTTCAACATCATAAAGGCCATATATGACAAACCCACAGCTAACATCATACTTAACAGCGAGAAGCTGAAAGCTTTTCATCTAAGATGGGGAACAAGACAGGGATGCCCACTCTCTCCACTGTTATACAACATAGTACTGGAGGTCCTAGCCATGGTAATCAGACAAAACAAAGATCATACAAGGTAAAGAAGAAGTCAAACTGTCACTATTTGCAGATGACCTGATACTGTACATAAAAAACCCTAAAGACTCCATTCCAAAACTACTAGAACTAATATCTGAATTCAGCAAAGTTGCAGGATATAAAATTAACACACAGAATTCTGTTGCTTTCCTATACACTAATGATGAACTAACAGAAAGAGAAATCAGAAAAACAATTCCATTCACAATTGCATCAAAAAGAATAAAATACCTAGGAATAAACCTAACAAAGGAAGTAAAAGACCTATACCCTGAAAACTACAAGACACTCCTAAGAAAAATTAAAGGAGACACTAACAAATGGAAATTCTTCCCGTGCTCTTGGCTAGGAAGAATAAATATTGTCAAAATGGCTATACTACCTAAAGCAATCTACAGATTCACCACAATCCCTATCAAAATACCACCAGCTTTCTTCAATGAACTGGAACAAATAATTCTAAAATTCATATGGAACTACAAAAGACCCCGAATAGACAAAGCAATCCTGAGAAGGAAGAATAAAACAGGGGGAATTATGCTCCCTTACTTCAAGCTCCACTACAAAGCCACAGTAATCACGAGAATTTGGTATTGGCACAAAAACAGACCCACAGACCAGTGGAACAGAATAGAAAATCCAAACATTAACCCAAACATATACAGTCAATTAATATTTGATAAAGGAGCCTTGGATACACAATAGGGAGATGACAGCCTCTCCAGCAGCTGGTGTTGGAAAAACTGGACAGCTACATGTAAAAGAATGAAACTGGACTACTGTCTAGCCCCATAAACAAAGGTAAACTCAAGGTGGATCAAAGACCTGAATGTAAGTCATGAAACCATAAAACTTTTAGAAAAAAACATAGGCAAAGATCTCTTGGACATAAACATAAGCGACTTCTTCATGAACATATCTCCCCGGGCAAGGGAAACAAAAGGAAAAATGAACAAGTGGGACTATATCAAGCTGAAAAGCTTCTGTACAGCAAAGGACACCATCAGTAGAACAAAAATCCTACAGTATGGGAGAATATGTTCATAAATGACGTATCCGATAAGGAGTTGAAATCCAAAATATATAAAGAACTCACACACCTCAACAAACAAAAAGCAAATAGTCCAATTAAGAAATGGGCACAGGACATGAATAGACACTTCTCTAAAGAAGAAATTCAGATGGCCAACAGGCACATGAAAAGATGCTCTACATCGCTAATCATCAGAGAAATGCAGATTAAAACCACAATGAGATATCACCTCACACCAGTGAGGATGGCAACATCCAAAACACAAACAACAACAAATGTTGGCGAGGATGTGGAGAAAAGGGAACCCTCCTACACTGCTGGTGGGAATGCAAATTAGTTCAACCATTGTGAAAGCAGTATGGAGGTTCCTCACAAAACTCAAAATAGAAATACCATTTGACCCAGTAATCTCACTCCTAGGAATTTACCTTAAGAATTCAGGAGCACTGTTTGAAAAAGATATATGCACCCCTATGTTTACTGCAGCACTATTTACAATAGCCAAGAAATGGAAGCAACCTAAGTGTCCATCAGTAGATGAATGGATAAAGAAGATGTGGTGCATATACACAATGGAATATTATTCAGCCATAAGAAGAAAACAAATCCTACCATTTGCAACAACATGGATGGAGCTAGAGGGTATTATGCTCAGTGAAATAAGCCAAGCCGAAAAAGACAAGTATCAAATGATTTCATTCATATGTGGAGTATAAGAACAAAGAAAAAAACTGAAGGAAAAAAACAGCAGCAGACTCACAGAACCCAAGAATGGACTAATAGTTACCAAAGGGAAAGGGACTGGGGAGGACGGGTGGTAAGGGAGGGACAAGGGGGAAAATGGGGCAGCACGATTAGCAGATGTAATGCTGGGGATGCGCGGGGAGGGCTGTACAACTCAGAGAAGACAAGTCGTGATTCTATAGCATCTCACTATGCTGATGGACAGTGACTGGAATGTGGTATATGGTGGGACTTGATTATGTGGGGAGTTTAGCAACAGTAACATTGCACACGTAATTGTAGATTAATGATACCAAAATAAATTTATAAAAAATCAGCTGGACCGGTTATTACAAGATTCCTGACCCTATACACTGTCCTCCCCAGTCTGATTCTGGGTCTGTGGTGCGGCCCAGTAAGTCACAATTCTCATGAGCTCCTAGATGATGCTGATGATGCCCACCTGCGGACCACACTTTTTGAGAAGCAGTATACTTTGTCCACATATAATTATGATACTAATTTATTTGCTTATAGAGTGTCTATTTTGGTCAAAGTACCCTTCGAAAAAAGGACGTTTGCCTGCATTATTCAATACTTCGCAGGTAGCATTTAGAAAGTGCAAAGGAGAGAACACTCCAGGTCTCTGAGATACATTTATAATTTGTGGGACAATCTCTTCAATCAAGAATTTCTCTGGTCTCAGCAGGGAATTTTTATTTGTAGAACCTCATCTGGATTTCCACTTGCAGGGAGAATTTATCTTGGGTCCCCCCTTTTCCACTTAAACCTACACATCAAACTCATCACTTACACACAAAACTCTTACTTCCTCCACTAAGTGTTTACAACCATAGCCCTGGGGATAGGCTCAAGGGGGAAACCACAGCCTGGCCAAGTTAGGCCTTCTTTGTCCTTTTCTGATCACCTGATTGCTAAATGTGATTTTTAAGAGAGTGAAAGGAAGCTCATCTCACCTGAGGCCAAGTTGTTTGGAACATGGCGGATGTCCCCTGGCTTCGTGCACTGTCTTCTCGATGTGGAAAATCAAGATCCTTAGAAACTAAGAGAAGAAGAGCCATGAGTGCAAGGGACCCTGTCCTGCATCATCCACAGCCGCCAATGGATTACCCATTCTCATTTCCAGCACAGGCAGGAGACTACCAGGACTGCCTCTGTGTGATCGCCCCAACGTCCTCCTGAGTTGCTCTGCCTGGTCTTCAGGACACTCCTCCATCTGCCTGCTCACCCAGGTTTCCTCAGCCCATTCACACAAAGCGGACTGAGAAATCCAAGACGAATCCTGCTCCTACAGTCTTGGGGCTGAACAAACCTAAAAACCTATAAAAAGGCGCTTACAGTGACCATGACACAGACCCAGAACAAGTGCCTATGGCGAGAAGGGACAGGGGTGGCTGGGTGTGGATTATAAGTAAAACAGTGGTCCAGTGCGTGACGCTGACCAAAAACACTGGAAAGCAGGAGACCCCCAGAACATCAGAAACATCAGTTTCGCGTGCAGGACACCTTTGAGCCAATTTCTTTAGGACACCAGAGAATCACACCTCGGCGGACAAGGGGCTGGAGCAGAGCTCTAGAAGGCCACGCAGTCTCCTCGGGTGGCTTCTGAAAGATCCAGACGCCGGAGCTCCGAATTAGAGAGAAGCGCGCTGCCACCAAGACTGAGTTCAAGGGAGGGGCACAGACGAGCTGCCAGGAGAGCAAGGAAGCCGGCACTCGGCGACGGACCTGGCACGCACAAGAAGGTGGAGCCTATGCTCGCTCGCTCTGGACACCGAGAAGCCCATAGTGAAAAGCAGAAGCGGAAGCGCCCTTCTAGGCCATCCGGAGGCCGTCCGTCGCAGTGGTCCCTGCGGCCTGACCCCACATGACCCCGCCAGGCTGGCGGAAGAGGCGAGTTGCTGGGTGGCTCCTGCCTGCGTGGTTACTTGCCGGTGGACAACCGCAGCACTGCTGGCTGCTCCCCCTTTTCGCTGCAACCTGTGGAATCGACTGACGGCTGAAGTATCCTGGCACTGATGCAGCTTCGTTCTATGCAGACTTCGGCTTTTGGGCCCATTAACGGAATGGAGCTGGAGCCCCACCAGCTGCTCTCTGCTGCCTGTACTCCATGAGTCACCTGAGCTGTGCAGGTGAGGGGAGAATGGCTCCTGTTGTGCCACCTCTTAGAGGCCCAAGCCAAGGATCCTGCTTGGTTCCTAGACTGGGCAGCCTTTAGGAAAACCATGATTTCCATCTGCCCATTTAAATCCTACTCCATTTCTAGGACCTAGACGCGTGGGGAGCCTTTTAGGGCAGATAAATTAGTAACCAAGATAATGGTGACTAAGGTTGCCAGGCATTATACAGGGCATGTCTTATATTAAATGATTTTGTTCGCATTGACATTGGCAGGACACCTTAAATGTCCTCTGTTTAGCTTTTTCCAATAAGTTACCAAAAAATCTATAGAGCTATTTTTCCAACCAGTAGCTGGCATTTAAATAAATGTTAAAAAATCATATCTCCACAAGTATGATAAGCTATCCTGCAGGATTGGCTGAATAAAGTGAAAAGAAAAAAGGACTGAGAAGAGGTTAAAAATACTTTTCATATCAAGAAAGGAAGATTGTTCTTTGACCAAATCATGAGCAAGTAATTGACATTAATTTATATAACTTCTGGCAGTAAACATGCTCTGAAAATCAGCCAGTAAGTGACATCCTCACTTCCCTGGTTCCCATTTTAACTATGCTTCTGAAAATCAGCAAATCAACAGCAACCCAAGTTTCTGAATATGAGCCAATCAGTGACAAACAGCCCTCAAAGCCAGCCAATCAGTAACAGCCCTACCTACTGGATAACAGCTAATGAGCACGTGACCTCACCACAATGACTGCAGCTGAAATCACTAGGTCAATAGTAGCCTTACTCCAATGACCACTTCTTGACAATATGGTTGCCAACATAAACAGACTTTTACTTTCACCACTCTGATATTTCTACTCAACTCAGTTCCAGATACATGTCTCCTACTCACCAAGAACTTCAGTGCTATAAATGTGAACTGGCCTTCCACTGCTAGAAGATAGAACGGCCCTGGATATCTGGATACATGGCTCTATCCCACTCCTTTCACAGGAATTAAACTTAATTACTGACCAACTTTAGCAGTTAGAAGTCCTCTTAGGTACTTTAGGTATCTACTGCTGCATTAACAAATCACCCCAAAACTTGGTAGCTGAAAACAATACACACTTATCTCTTAGAGTTTCTGTAGGTCAGTGAGTTCGACTCCAACTATTTTGGGTTCCTAGACCCAATTCCAATTTGTGCGTGTGTGGTTGGGGGCTTTTCCCACAAAGCACACCAAGCAATTCTTGAACACCAGCAGGGTATCTGAGAATTCACTCAATTCTGACACTATCTGCAGGAGACAGCACCAGATTCCCCAGGTTAAAGGCTCTGTCCTACAAGACTGCCCTCCACCCCCCAACTCCAGAAACCAGTTGCAAACCCCAGGTTGTTAACTATGCTTCTGACCGACTAGCTACAGATTGGAGATTCCAATGACCTTCTTGTTAGGTTCAATTAATTTGCTAGAGCAGCTCACAGATCTCAGGAAAACACATTTACCTGTTTAATATAGGATACCTTAAAGGATACAAGTTAATAGCCAGGTGAAGAGATACATAGGGCAAGGTCCCAAATAAAGGAGCTTCTACATGGAGCTTGGGGTCTGGCTGGGTGGCACTGTTAGACTAGGTAGATAGCCAGATATGAGCAGGGAAAGGTGGTAGTGGGGACTTCATTCAGCTGGATGTCTACATTCTACACATTCCGTGTAAGCTGTTCTCAAGGGATGTGGGGAGTGAAAATGTAACAGACCAGCTGAAATCAGCTAGTTCCAAGGTGGAGGTGACGTTGACCCAAACTTTTTCCCAAAATGCATTATATACTCGACATAGTAAAATCACACCTCCATGACAGTTCCAATGAGAACCAAATATAGCCAAAAACTCTCCTGCCCAAAGCAAGGGTGGAGCAAGCCCAAACTCTAAGAAGACCCCACCTGTTCCCTTTGAAATGTATCCCTACTTAATATTCATCTCCCTTTATGTAAAAAGGCTCCCTATTGTTTCCTTAGTATGATTCCCTCTGGATCTGCCCATGCCCAACTCTTGGGACTGTACTTTCACATTTCTCTATACTCCTATTTTCCACTTAAACCCTTAAAGTTCAAGCACTTTTGTGTCTGTTCTTAAATTCTTTCTTGTGATGAGACCAAGGACCTTTCTCTGGTGGCAGAATGTGGAAATGTTCTGGTTGCCCAAGCATGGAAGATCTACAATAGAGAAGCAGAATGCAAAAGAGAGAGAGAGAAAAAAATGCTCTTCTAAGGTTTTTATGAGGGCTTCATTGCATAATCATGACTGATTAAACCATTGGCCAATGGCTGATTCAACCTCCAGCCCCTATGCCCTCTCCCCTGCAGGAGTTGGGGGTTAAGGGCTGAGAGTTCCCACCCTCTATTCACATGCCTGGTTCCCATGGCAGCCAGATCCTACTGTTGGGTGGGGTCCAAAAGGCTCTCCCGTAACGTAAGAAGACACCCATTTGGTCTTTATGGCTCTGAGGCATTTTCAGGAACTATGGATGAAGACCAGATACACCAGAGAGATATTTTTGGTCATCTGAATGACCAAATATATATTTCTTATGACATTATATCATATTTAGGAATTCAGGAGTGGTTTGGCTGGAAAGTACTGGCTTGGGATCTCTCATGAGGTTCCATTCACATCTCACGCATGGCTGCACTCATCTGAAAATTTGACTGAAGCTGGAGGCTCTGCCTCCAACATAGCTCACTTGCATGGCTGGCAAAATGGTGCTGGTTATTGGTGTGAAACCTCAATCCCTTCCCACATATATCTGCACATGGCTGAGTGTCCTCAAAACATGGCACTTGGCTTCCATCCAAGATAAGCAATCCAAAGGCCAAGGCTAGCTGAAATGTTGTTTATGACTTAGCTTTGGAAGTCATGTACCATTGTTAACCCAATACATTATCATCACAACCAGTCACAATTTGGTGTTGGGTGAGCTACACAAGGGCATGAATGCCAGAACAAAAGTAAAGTCACTGGGGGACCATCATTAAAGCTATCTAACACTAAGATTTTCTACAAAAACAATCTATTTTGTAAAACCTAAGGTATGTTTTTTATTGTAAAGCTTATATGCAATTGTTTTAAATAGGCAAATTAGATTTGCAGGAACACCACCATGATAAAGACTTTATATATGCACACTGCCCCCTCTCTAAACCTATCAAAATGAGTACTACCATGAATCTAGAGACATGGGCACACAAATATGGATGTACATACATATGTACACATATACACCACAAAGTCAGAGTGTTAGCCAGTTAACACTATTCGGTTTAACTTGAAGGGGACCAATACTGAACATGCAATTCCTCTACTTGGTATTGTAGTGCAAGGGGAAAAATAAGAAAGCTTTGGACTTTTGAAGGTTCAAATAACAACCCCCAAATTGTGAGAATAAGAAATGGAATCATGGGAAGTGAGAGAAGAAAATCAGCAGCATGCTACAAGAGACCCATTCTTTCCCAGAACAGCCTCATCAGAGGGACAGAGTAGAAGCAGTGCTGACCTAGGGGCAGCTAGGTAGTAAGATGAACTAGGAGAGATGGGTAACTTTTGCCTTTAGAGCTATCAGGGAGTCTTTTCATGTAGCAACAAAACTAAAGTCTGGAGCTGGCTGTCCCTCACCTGGTCAATGCCAGGGAGACTCTCTAAAAACACACGATCTTCAACCACTAACCAGTGCAGTAAAGCAAGAAAAAAAAAAAGCATTCAGATTGTAAAGGAGGAAGTAAAATGGTTGCTGTTTATGAACATGATTCTCAATGTTAGAAAATCCTATGGAATCTACAAAATGTTACTAGAATTAATAAGTGAGTTGGGTAAGTTTGCAGGATTCAAGGAAAATACAAATATGAGTTACATTTTGACATACCATCAATGAACATGTGGAAATTTACTATTATAATAGCATCAGAAATATAAAATATTTAGACACAAATCTTAGAAAAAGTGTGAAAGACCTATACTGTAAAAATTACAAAACGGTGAGAGAAATGAAGATCCAACTAAATGGGGATTTGCCATGTTCAGGTCAAAAGACTCAACATAGTTGTCAATTCTCTTCCAAATTGATTTACAGATTCAATACAATCTCCATCAAAATCACACGATATGGTTTGTAGAAATTGACAAATTGGTTCTAAAATTCATATGCAATGAAAAGGAACAAGAATGACCAAAACAATTTTGACAAAAAAAAAGGAGGAACTAATAATATATTACTTCAACACTTAGAAAACCTATAGTAATTAAGGCATAATGATAGACAAATCTATCATGGAAACAAAACAGAACCTAGAAGTACACCCACACATATATGGACAACTGACTTGCAACAGTGATGCAAAGGAAATTCAGTGGAGAGAGAGTCATATTTTCAAAAACTGGAAATCTATATAAAAAGTAAGGGAGGATGAAAGGGTTAGATCAGTATTTCACAACCTCTACAAAAATTTGACTCAAAATAGATGATAGAACTAAATGAAAAATCTAGAACTATAAAACTTCCAGAA
This sequence comes from Smutsia gigantea, assembly GCA_032199065.1. NCBI lineage: Eukaryota > Metazoa > Chordata > Mammalia > Pholidota > Manidae > Smutsia > Smutsia gigantea. The sequence goes on along the minus strand of JAVSCE010005951.1, from coordinate 87,040 downwards.
AGAAAAATAGGGGGAAAAACTGTAAATGTGGGTAAGGCAAAGTTTTATTAAATATACTAAAAGCATAATCCATAAAAGAACAAACTGATAAATTGGACCTCATCAATATTAAAATCTCCTGCTCTTCAAAAAATATTGTTGAGAAAATGAAAAAAAAAAAACTCAGGCTGGGAGGAAACACTTGGAAATCACATTTCTGACAAAGGACTTGTATCTTAAAGACCTCTCAAAGATCAGTAAAAAGAAAACTTAATAAAAGCATAGGCAGAAGATATGAACACTTTGTCAGATGAGACATGATGGAGGGCAAATAAGGACATGAAACTATGCTCAGCATCATTAGTCTTTAGGGAAATGCAAATTAAAACCACAGTGAGATAGCATTACACTTATTAGAATAGCTAAGATTTAAAAGACTGCCAATATCAAGTGTAGTCAAAGATGCACTGGAACTAGAATACTCATGTAAAGGTGGTAGGAATACAAAATGGCACAACTTCCCTACGGAACAGTTTTGAAGATTCTTAAAAATTTAAATATATACCTACCTTATCATCTAGACATTCCACTCCTGGTATTTACCCAAGAGAAATAAAAGCTTGTGTCCTAATGAAAGAATTAAAGATAGCAGAATAGGAAGGCAAGATGGAAATCTCACAAAAACACTGAGGAAAATACAGCAAATGCAACTAGACCTGAAAATGACCTGAAGACAGCAGAATAAACCACGGAAAGCTGAGGAAGGAGGACCACAGAGAAAAGGGTGAGCAAACCCGAGATTGAGCGGGACCCAAGCCCTCTCCCGACCCAGCCGGCAGGCGGGAGAAAGAATAATGGAGCAGGAGTGGGTGGGAGCCCAGGAGCACTGCACACCTGCCCCTGGAGGTCTGCTCAGGGCCATGAGGCCACATTACACTGGGTTCTGGTGATTGTCGGGGCTGGACATAAAGAGCAGGCGCAACACTCTGGGAGGCTGAGACTCCAGCCACTGTGGAGGCAGACCTGCTTCCCCAGTCCTGAGACCCAAAGCAGAGGTGGCAGTATGAAAGACTTACCAGCACTGGGGGATACCAGAGAGGACGAGGGTTGGATGGAACTCTCCTCAGGAGAAAGGGCAGGTGGAGGATACCTCCCCAGCACTTCCTGGGCCCAACAGGTTGGGAACTCTCAGGAGCCCCAGATGCTCCACTCCCCTTCCCCTCTTCTTCCTCAGGTTTCCATGGTTTATTCTGCAGTCTTCAGGTCATTTTCATGTATGGCTGCATTTGCTGTATTTTCCTCAGTGTTTTTGTGAGGAAGTTTCCCTCTTGCCTTCCTATTCTGCTGTCTTTAATTATTTTATTAGGACACAATGGGAGGCCCAGATGCTCCATTCCCATTGCTGGCAATGCAGACCCGAGGCTCCTCCCTGCACACACAGCTCAGAGACAACCAGTTGGCCCAGCAGCAGCATCAGACTTTGCTGCCTGTCAGGTAGAGGGAGACTCTCCCAGCTTGTCAGGCTCCATTTCAGCCCAACAGGAGAGATGCCTGGAGGAGCCAGCCCCAGGAGCTCTTTCCTCCTTGTGGGTGTCCAAACCCAGGACTGCACATTTGGCCAGGGCACATCAGTCCACGCACCCCATTAACCCTGCAGCCCCACCATTGCTGCAGGCCAGGAAGAGGGCAGCCCCACCCACAGCCAGCTCTACACAGATTCCTGAGCTGATCACAAAGGCAGCAGCTCAAGCAAACTGCCCACCCAGACTTAGATGACTACAGAAGCCAGACAGAAAGGCAGCCCGGCCACAGTATGACAATGCTGGAGCCCCCATGAAATAGAACCAGGCACTAGAAACTAAAGAATCTTGATCTTACAGGCACCACAGCATGCCTTCTTCATAGAGCTATTACTCTTTAGACCAGAAAGCATAGCACAGACATGTAATACAAAGGAAAAACACAGAATCCCTGACAAAATGAGCAGGCAGAGGAATTTGATCCAAACAAAACTGCAAGACAGAACCCCAGAAAGAGGGCTAAATGAAACAGAGAGCACCAATCTTCTTGATAAAGATTTAAAAATAAAAGTCATAAACATGCTCACTGAGTTACAGAAAAGTATTCAACATCTAAGGGAGGACTTCAACAAAAAGAAAACCTAAAAAAGAGCTACTCAGAGCTGAAGAACACAGTATCTGAAATGAAACATATAATGGAGGGATTTAAAAGTAGCTTAGATCATGTAGAGGAGGTAGTAAATGGAACAGAAATAGAGAACAGGAAAACAAACTGAGGAACAGAGAGAAAACAGGATCTCTAGGAATGAAAGAATGAAAACAGAAAAAGCTTTGTGACCAATCCAAATGAAACAATACTTGCATAATAGGGGTATCAGAAGGAAAAATGAGAGACAAAGGGATAGAGAGTCTCTTTAAGGAAATAACCGTTGCAAATGTTCCCAATCTGGGGAAGGAAATAAGACACTCAGGTCACAGAAGCACAGAGATCCCCTAACAAAGGGAACCCCAAGAAGACAACACCAAGACACATGATAATTAAAATGCCAAAGATCAAGGTTGAGGAGAAAGTGTTGAAAGCAGCCAGAGAGAGAAAAATGATTACTTATAAAGGAAATCTCATCAGGCTATCATCAGACATCTCAATAGAAACTCTACGGGCCAGAAGGGAGTGGCATGATATATTTAATGTACTGAAACAGAAGGACCTCCAACCAAGAGTCCTCTACCTCGCAAGATTATCATTTAAATTTGAAGCAGGTATTATTAAACAATTTCCAGATAAACAAAAGTTGAAGGAATTTGCCAACACTAAGACAGTCTTACATGGTATGTTAAAGGGATCACCATAGATAAAAATGACTCTAAGGCTAAATAGATTTCACCAGAGACAATAAACCCACCATAAGGGTAGTAGGCCAACAAATTGAGCAAGTATGAAATTAAAACAAAGGAGGCAAAATCAACAATAAACAAAATCAGTCAAGGGATACTCATCTAATATGAAAAATGTGGAGAAGGAAGAATGAAAAAAACTACCAGTACCTTTAGATTGTGCTTGAAATAAAGTAATCAGCAATTTAAGATAGATTATTGTATAGGAAAGAAGCTGTCCGTGAACCTTTGGTAACCACAAAACTAAAGCGTACAATAAATACACACACAAAAAAAATAACTAAATTTTATAAAGAGAGAGAATCCAATTACAACACTAAATAAAACCATCAGTAACAAGAGAGGAGCAGAAGAGAGGAAGAAAGGAAAAGAAAGGAGATATAAAAAACAGCCAGAAAACAACTAATAAAATGGCAATAAGTACAAATGTATCAACAATCACCTTAAATGTAAATGGACTGAATGCACCAATCAAAAGACATAAAGGGGCAAAATGGATAAGGAAACACCTATCTATATGCTGCCTACAAGAGACTCATTTCAAACCCAAAGAGATACACAGACTAAAAGTAAAGGGATAGAAAAAGGTATTGCATGCAAATAATAGGGGGAAAAAAACAAGAGTTGCAGTACTTATCAGACAAAATACATTTCAAAACAAAGAAAGTAACAAGACACAGAAGACATTACATAATGATAAAGGGATCTGTCCAACAAGAGGATATAACCATTATAAATATGCACCCAACATAGGGGCACCTAAATATGTAAAAAAAATACAGACTTAAAAGAGGAAACAGATTGCAACACATTCATTTTATGAGACTTTAACACACCACTCACATCAATAGACACATCAACCATGCAGAAAATAAATAAGGAAACACAGGCACTGAACAATATATTACAGACGGACCTAACAGACATCTACAGAACACTCCACCTAAAAGCAGCAGAGTACACATTTTCCTCAAGTGTACATGGAATGTTCTCCAGAATAGTCACGTACTAGGCCACAAGAAGAGCCTCAATAAATTCAAAAGACTGAAATTGTATTCAAGCAGCTTCTCAGAGCACAATAATGAAACTAGAAATAAATTACACAAAGAAAACAAAGACTTACAAACACAAGGAGGCTAAACAACATGCTTGTGAGTAATCAATGGATCAATGAACAAAATAAAACAGAAATCAAGCAATACGTGGAGACATAATGAAAGCAAGAACACAACAGCCCAAAATCTGTGGGATGTAGCTAAGGCAGTTGTTCTAAGAGGAAAGTACAAAGCAATGCAGGCTTACCTCAAGAAACAAGAACAATCCCAAATAAACAGCCCAAAATCACAATTAAAAAACTAGAAAAAGAAGAGAAAGTGAGGCCCAAGGTCAGCAGAAGGAGGGAAGTAACAAAGGTCAGAGCAGAAAAAATAAAAATGGGAGGAATAAAACAATAAAATAAAATCAATGAAACTGGGAGCTGGTTATTTGAGAAAAAAATAAACAAAATAGACAAACCCCTAGCAAGATTTATCAAGAAAAAAAGAGAGAGTACACAGATAAACAGAATCAGAAATGAAGAAGGAATAAGCACAAAGGATACTGCAAAAATACAAAGAAATATTAGAGAACACTATGAAAAAATTATATACCAACAAACTGGACAACATAGAAGAAACGGACAACTTCATAGAAAAATATAACCTTCCAAGAATCACCCAGAAAGAAACAGAAAATCTGAACAGACCAATCACCAGCAAAGAAATCAAAATGGCAATCAAAAAACTCCCCCAAAACAAAACTCCAGGTACAGGCTGCTTCACAGTCGAATTCTAAAAAACATTTAAAGAAGAGCTAATACCCATCCTTCTTAAAGCATTATAAAAAGTAAAAGAGGGAATGCTTCCAAACTCATTCTATGAGGCAAGCATCACTCTAATACCAAAACCAGACAAAGACACCACAAAAAAAGAAAATTACACCCCAATCTCTCTGATGAACATAAGTGCAAAAATCCTCAACAAAATATTAGCAAACCAGATCCAAAAATACATCAAAAAAATCATCCATCATGACCAAGTAGAATTTATTCCAGGGATGCAAGGATGATACAATGTTTGTAAATCCGTCAATATTATATAATACACTAACACAAAGAAGAATAAAAATCACATGATCATCTCAATAGATGCTGAAAAAGCACTTGACAAAATTCGACATTCATTCATGATAAAAACTCTCAACAAAATGGGTATAGAAGGCAAGTACCTCAACATAATAAAGGCCATATATGACAAACCCACAGCCAACATCATACTTAATAGTGAAAAGCTGAAATCTTTTCCTCTAAAATGGGGAACTAAACAAGAATGCCCACTCTCCCTACTTTTATTCAACATAGTATTGGAGGTCCTAACCATGGCAATCAAAGAACACAAAGAGAGAAAAGGTATCCATATTGGTAAGGAAGAAGTTAAAACTCTCTCGATAACCTAGAAGAAATGGACAGCTTTCTAGAGAAGTACAGACATCCAAGGCTGACCCAGGAAGAAACAGAAAAGCTGAACAGACTGATTACCAGCAACAGAATAGAGCTGGTAATTTAAAAAAATACCTAAGAAGAAAACACCTAGACCAGATAGCTTCACTGCTGAATTTTAATCAAACATTTAGTGAAGACCTAATATCCATCCTCCATAAAGTTTTTCAAAAAGTAGAAGAGGAGGGAATACTTCCACACTCATTCTATGAGGCCAGCATTACTCTAATACCAAAACCAGACAAAGACACTACAAAAAAAGGATATTATACACAAAAATCCCTTATAAACATAGGTGCAAAAACACTCAACAAAATATTAGCAAATCAAATTCAAAAATACATCAAAAAGTTCATCCATTATGATCAAGGATTTATTCCAGGGATGTAAGGATGGTCCAATATTCAAAAAACCATCAACATTCACCACATCAACAAAAAGGACAAAAACGACATGATCATCTCCATAGATGCTGAAAAAGCATTTGACAAAATTCAACATCCATGCATGATAAAAACTCTCAACAAAATGGGTATAGAAGGCAATATAATAAACGCCATATATGACAAACCCACAGCCAACATCATACTTACAAGTGAGAAGCTGAAAACTTTTCCTGTAAGACTGGGAACAAGACAAGGATGCCCACTCTTCCTACTTTTATTCAACATAGTTTTGGAGGTCCTAGCCATGGCAATTAGACAACACAAAGAAATAAAAGGCATCCAAGTTGGCAAGGAAGAAGTTAAATTGTCACTGTTTGCAGATGACATGATACTGTACATAAAAAACCCTCAAGAATCCACCCCAAAACTACTAGAATATCTAAATTCAGCAAAGTTGCAGAATACAAAATCAATACACAGAAATCTGTTGCATTCCTATATACTAACAATGAACTATCAGAGAGAGAAATCAGGAAAACAATTCCATTCACAATTGCATCAAAAAAAATAAAAAACCTAGGAATAAACCTAACCAAGGAAGTAAAAGACCTATATCCTGAAACTACAAGACACTCATGAGAGAAATTAAAGAAGATACCAATAAATGGAAATACATCCTGTACTCATGGACAGGAAGAATTAATATTGTCAAAATGGCCATCTGCCTAAAGCAATCTACAGATTCAATGCAATCCCTATCAAAATACCAATGGCATTCTTCAATGAACTAGAACAAATAGTTCTAACATTCATGTGGAACCACAAAAGACCCCCAATAGCCAAAACAATCCTGAGAAGGAAGAATAAAGCAGGGGGGATCTCACTTCCCAACTTCAAGCTTTACTACAAAGGCACAGTAATCAAGACAATTTGGTACTGGCACTAGAACAGACCCATAGACAAGTGCAACAGAATAGAGAGTCCAGATATTAACCCAAGCATATATGGTTAATTAACATATGATAAAGGAGCCATGGATATACAGTGGGGAAATGACAGCCTCTTCAACAACTGGTGCTGGCAAAACTGGACAGCTACATGTAAGAGAAAGAAACTGGATTATTGTCCAACTCCATACAAAAAAGTAAACTAGAAATGGATCAACTGAATGTAAGTCATGAAACCATAAAACTCAGAAGAAAATATAAGGTAAAAATCTCTTGCATATAAACATGACCAACTTTTTCTTGAACGCATCTCCTTGTGGAAGGGAAACGAAAGCAAAATGAACAAGTGGGACTACTTCAAACTAAAAAGCTTGTGTATAGCAAAGGACACCAGGAGAAAAGGCATCCTACATTATGGGAGAATATATTTGTAAAAACATATACGACAAGGGGTTAACATCCAAACTATATAAAGAACTCACATGCCTCAACACCCAAAAGAAAATAACCCTATTAGAAAATGGTCAGAGGATATGAACAGACAATTCTCCAAAGAAGAAATTCTGATGGCCAACAGGCACAGGAAAAGATGCTCCACATTGCTAGTTATCAGGGAAATGCAAATTAAAACCACAATGAGATGTCTCCTCACAGCAGTTAGGATGGCCAACATCGAAAAGACTAGGAACAACAAATGCTGGCAAGGATGCAGAGAAAGGGGAACCCTCCTACACTGCTGGTAGGAATGTAAACTCGTTCAACCTCTGTGGAAAGCAGTATGGAGGTTCCTCAAAAACCTAAAAATAGAAAAGAGCCAGGAATTCCACTCCTAGGAATTAACACACAGGAAGCAAGATCTCAGATTCAAAAAGACATATGCACCCCTATGTTTACTGAAGCACTATTTACAATAGCCAAGATATGGAAGCAACCTAAGTGTCCCTCAGTAGAGGAATGGATAAATAAGACGTGGTACATATACACAATGGAATATTATTCAGCCATGAGAAGAAAACAAATCACCATTCACAAAAACGTGGATGGAGCTAGAGGGTATTATGCTCAGTGAAATAAGCCAGGCGGAGAAAGACAAGTACCAAATGGTTTCCCTCATTTGTGGAGTATAACAACGAAGCAAAACTGAATGAACAAAATAGCAGCAGACTCAAAGACTCCAAAAACGGACTAGCAGTTAACAAAGGGGAGGGTTGAAGGAGGGGTGGTGAGGAGGGAAGGGGAATGGAATTGTGGGGTATTATGATTGGTACACATGGTGTGTGTGGGGTCACAGGGAAGACAGTGTAGCACAGAGAAGACAAGTAGTGAACTCTGTGGCATCTTACTACACTGATGGACAGTGATTTCAACAGGATTTGGGGGGGACTTGATAATATGGGTGAATGTAGTAACCACAATGTTTTTCACGTGAATCCTTCATAAAGGTGTATATCAATGATACCTTAACAGCAACAAAAAATAATGTAAACTCTCACTGTTGTAGATGACTGAAATTATACATAGAAAATCCTAAAGACTCCACCAAAACACTATTAGAACTAATATCTGAATTCAGCAAAGTTGCAGGATACAAAATTAGTACACAGAAATCTATTGCATTCCTACATATTAACAACAAACGAGCAGAAAGAGAAATAAGGAAAACAGCTCTATTTACAATTGCATCAAAAAAAATAAAATACCTATGAACAAACCTAGCCAAGGAGGTGAAAGACCTATACCCTAAAACCTGCAAGACATTCATGAGAGAAATTAAAAAAGACACCAATAAATGGAAATACATCACAAGCTCATAGATAGGAAGAATTAATATTGTCAAAATGGCCATCCTGCCTAAATCAATTTACAGATTCAATGCAATCCCTATCAAAATACCAACAGTATTCTTCAATGAACTAGAACAAATAGTTCTAAAATTCATATGGAACCACAAAACACCCCGAATAGCCAAAGCAATCCTGAGAAGGAAGAACAAAGCTGGGAGTATTATGCTCCCTGATTTCAAGCTCTACTACAAAGCCACAGTAATCAAAACAATTTGATGTTGGCACAAGAACAGACCCATAGATCAATGGAACAGAATAGATAGCTGAGATATAAACCCGCACATATATGGCCAATTAATATATGATAAAGAGGCCCTGGATATACAGGGGGGAAAAGATAGCCTCTTCAACAAATCGTGCTGGCAAAACTGGACAGCTACATGTAAGAGAATGAAACTGTATTATTGTCTAACTCCATACATAAAAGAAAATTCAAAATGGATCAAAGAGCTGAATGTAAGTCATGACACCATGAAACTCTTAGGCAAAATACATAGGCAAAAATCTCTTGAATGTAAGCATGAGCAATTTTTTCCTGGACACATCTCCTTGGGCAAGGGAAACAAAAGCAAAAATGAACAAGTGGGACTATATCAAACTAAAAAGCTTCTATGCAGCAAAGCATGCCATCTGCAGAACAAAAAGGTATCCTGCAATGTGGGAGAATATATTCATAAACTGCACATCTGATAAGGGGTTAATATCCAAAATATATAAAGAACTCACACGTTTCAATTCCCGAAAAGCAAATAAAAAGATTAAAAAATGAGTGAAGGATATGAACAGACACTTCTCCAAAGAAGAAATTCAGATGGCCAACAGGCAACATGAAAAGATGCTCCACATCACTAATTATCAGGGAAGTACAAATTAAAACCACAATGAGATATCACCTCACACCAGTTAGGATGGCCAACATCCAAAAGACTAGGAACAACAAATGCTGGCAAGCATGTGAAAAAAAGGGAACCCTCTTATACTGTTGGTGAGAATATAAATTAGTTCAATAACTGTGGAAAGCAATAGGGAGGTTCCTCAAAAAACTAAAAATTGAAATACCACTTGACCCAGGAATTCCACTCCTAGGAATTTACCCAAAGAAAACAAGATCCCAGATTCAAAAAGACATATGTACCCCTATGTTTACTACAGCACTATTTACAATAGCCAAGAGATGGAAGCAACCTAAGTGTCCATCAGTAGATAAATGGATAAAGGAGATGTGGTACATATACACAATGGAATATTATTCAGCCATAAAATGAAAAGAATCCTCCCATTTGCAGGAATATGAATGGATCTAGAGGGTATTATGCTCAGTGAACAAAGCCAGGTGGAGAAAGACAAATACCATTTGATTTCACTTATTTGGGTAATATATAAACAAAGCAAAACAGAATGAACAAAACGGCATTAGACTCATAGACACTGTAAAGTGACTAGTGGTACCAAGGGGGAGGGGAGGGAACAGGGAGAGGGGGACTATTCAACCATTGTGATGTATATTTGATAATAAACTTTTAAAAATAAAAGATAAGCCTTAACATACATCCATTTGACAGAGGACTGATATCCAGAATATATATTAAAAAAAAATACTCCTCAAAAAAAAAAAGCTTGTGTCCTTACAAAGACTTGGACACAAATGTCCATAGCAGCTTTATTTGTAGTTGCCAAAAACTGGAAACAACCCAAATGGCCATCAATAACTAAATGGACAAGTGATAGTATAGCCACTGTGGAACACTACTCAGCAATTAAAAAGGAATCAACCACTGATACACATGTATAGGCAACATGGATGAATCTCAAAATAATTATGCTGAAAGACACCATACCAAAAAGAGTACCAACTAGAGTGTGATAACATTTACAGAAAATCCTAGTGAAGCAAATCACTCCCAACTGACAGAAAGCATATCAGCAGTTGTCTGTGGAAATCCACGGAGGAATTACTAAGTGGGTAAGCAAAGTTTGGAGAGTTATGGCTGTTTGTTATCTTGATTGTGGTAAGTGTTTCACTGGCATATAGATAAGTCAAAACTTGTCAATGGTATTATTTATGATAATAAATAACACTTTTACTATGTTCCAGTCATTATTCTAAGCACTTCTATATGTATCAATGCAGTAAATTCTCAACACAAATGTTTGAAGTAGACTGTCACTACTATTTGACAGGTAAGGAAATTAGTACAGAATTTATGCAATTTAATCAAGGTTACATGTCTGGGCTCACACCAAAGTCTGCCTAGCTTCCTATTATTAACCACTATCCTCTGCTTCCCGCAATGGGCAAAGTCAAGCTGTCTTCAAAAGTAGATGCTAAAACAGAAGACTTCTACATCTTTGCTTGTTTCCACAGGTAACAAAAAATAATGGTAGCTTCCTCCATGATCACAAACACTAACTAGATGAAACAGCAAGGAAGTGTTTCCTGCTGTGAGGTCACTTGGAACAGCAATGAAGGGGATAAATTTAAAACAAATAGGGTCTTGCATCTCACTCAAAGGTATGTACACCCCAATTTAAACATCTTACAAAGACAGGTAGAGAAGCAGGCATGCAGTTATGCAGAAACATCAGAACAGAGGCATATAATTAAGAATTGGCACAGTATGGGAAGGATAGTGATGACACCAGTAAAGAGCATGAAAATGGGGAGAAACAAAGAGAGACACAGTGAACCTCTCTGCTAATAGCCTTACTCTTGGACAGGTGTCTTCTGCATGTGTAGTTTCTGATGCAGAATGAATCTTCCACACCAGCTGAAGGTTTTCCCACACATCTTACATTTGTAAGGTTTCTCACCAGTGTGTACTCGCTCGTGCCAAACCAAGCTGATTTTCTTATTGAATGTCTTCCCACACACCTTAGGTTCAAAAGGCTTCTCCCCAGTGTGAATGTGCTGATACTGAGTCAAGGCTGTGTTGGAGCTTGTTTCCCTCACTTGTTACATTCATAGGGTTTCTCCCCAGTGTGCATTTGCTCATGGACAAGAAAGCTTAAGCTGCAAATGAAAGTTTTCCAACATTCATTGAATTCATGAGTATCTACCCATGTGGAACCTCTGGTGCTGGGGGAAGAAAGAACTGCTACTGAAGGCCTTGCCATACTCCTTACATTCATAGGGTTTTTCTCCGGTATGGATTCTCTGATGCTGAACCAGTGCTGTGTCTGAACTTAAAACTTTCCCACATTCTTTACACTTTAATGGTTTCTCTCCCATGTGAGTTATCTCATGCTGAATAAGGAATGAGTTGTATCGGAAGTCTTTTCCACATTCTTTGCATTCAAAAGACTTTTCACCAGTGTGGCCTGTCTGATGTAGGTGGAAGTTGACCACCTGACTGGAACAGCTGTCACATGTTCTACACTTGTACGGTATCTGACCACCAGGAATTGTTCGATTCCTAATGAGTTGTGTGCTGGCACTTATTTTTTTCCCTAATTTATCACACTTCTCCCCACCCTCAATGGCACAGGCCTCGTGATGTTGGGTGAACCTGTCTCTGAAATCTCTCCTCTTTGTCTCTCCTCCTCTCCTCTCTGACTTTGTCTTCTTAACTACCTGGTGCCAGCACTGCCTGTCTAAGCTGCTCCCAAAGTCAAGGTGTTGGGGAACATTCCTTGGCAGCCCTGCTAAAGTCAGTCTGTGGGACTGTTTCTTTGGAAATGTGTTCCTTTGAAGTTGATTCTTCTTTCTTAGCTATGATCTCAAGCCCTGATTTTACAAAAAGAAAATACTTGTGCTGAAGGGGAAGCAGGATCAAGTGGTCCTAATTTTCTCTGAGTATATATATTTACCAATAAGTACACAGAATTGCTACCACAGAACTCCACATAAAAAAGCCAGACAAGTGAAATTAAGACTATGGAAAAGAGGCAAGCAAGGCCAGGAGGCATTTCCATAAACAGTGTGAAGACTGGAAAGCAGCAAAGACTGGTAACTAGAGCAGAAGGACCCATCACTTTCTCCCAAATGGGATGAATAACAGGGTAGACACACAGAAGAGACAGACAGAGAGCGTAGGTCAGAGGAAGACCACTAACACAGAGAAGAAGGGGCAGGTCAAGCAGCTTAAGCACTATGAAGGATCCCACAGGCTAAAACTCCTTAACAACTGCTTATTTTTCAAAACATTGTTCATGTCATAATCTTTGAAAAGAGAATTGATCTCTGTCATCCAGGTGACTCTAGTAAAACAGTAGGCTCCAAGGCTACAGCTAAGAGGACCATGCAAGGCACATACCACAGCCTCCAGAAGGAAGGGGACATATATGGAGCCTTGCCTCTAAAACAGCAGAGCACTGGACATGTGGAGAACTCTCCCAAGAATGGACATAAGTCTCAGACAGGATTAGGTAATGATTCTTGCCTTTCCCGAAATGCCACACAGGATGTGCATCTAGTTTAATAAAGCAGCATGGAATGTGAAATCCTAAATAAAGTAGAAAGGGAAAACCAAAGGCTATTTTCCCTCTGCTACTTAGGCCTTTTGTGGACTAACAGTACTGGGCTGGGGCAAAACCTTATGTTTATAAGCAAACCGTTCAAAAATATTTTTTACCCAAACAGCCTGAAATCTTGGGGTCATATCCAGAATGGCAAAACTTTAACACAGGCTAAGGTGCAGGGAGGAGGTAGTGCATTATTATGGACATTTTCTGTAAAGAGTCTAAACAGCACAGGAAATTTTAACATAGGAGGGATGAAGCAAAATAACAAAGGCAAAAAAAATACGCTATGTTGTTATCTGTAGTTCTTCTATCAATCTTTCAAAATGATAAAGCCATTCATCTTTCATTTATGAGTTTTGCTTCAAAATTTCATCTCTTAGAAATCAATTTTTTAAGTGTCCATGGGGTAAAGAAGAAGCAAGAATGGTAGGATGTAAGCAGGTGTTGAGGTAAGGTATGTGCTGGCTGTGTCTGTACATATGTGAAATTTTCCACTATGAAAATGAAATTTTTTAAATTTGTTTAAGTCAGCATTTGTGAACTCATAATTAAATTTTCCAAAGGAATAATACACTCTATGAATATATGGATGGCCACACTGACTCCGAGAAGCCTTCTTCCCTCAAAAGGTGGTTGACATCATTTTGCAGTAACAAACTGGTGGAAAAATAAAATGTTTCCACATGACAGGAATGAAAAGAGCTGTCATGGTTTAAGAGCTGCTCAGTCAGTGGGTGTCCCCTTGGTGGGTGGAGAGGTGGAGAGGCAAAGGTGAACATGCAAAGACATCTTAAAGACATACCTTTCTTGGAAGAGACTGGCCTGAGCTCAGAGAACCACATGTAATGATTCCAGAGGAATGCACAGTCTCCAGAAGAAATACCTCGTACACACTGAAATGTGCAAACAAGAAAGCAGGCTAAGGAAAGCAGGCAGCTGGTAGGTTCTTGTGCTCACCTGGACAGACACCTCTGAGGGCCTCTCTGCCCACAGGCTCCCAGGGATCAAGGCCCCACGGCAGTTCCCCTTGCTCCAGCTTGGAGACCAGAACAGGTCTAGTAAATGGAAAGACTGCCCAAGAAGAAAGAAACAGGAACAAAAAGGTGAAGGGAATCATGAAGCAGGGTTGCCCTCTCAGCCCTCTTTATGCATCTCCATTGAGCCAGAAAGGGAGATGAAGTGAAGTCAGCCTGTGCCATATTAGAGGACAGAAAATTTCCACAAAGGGAGGCACAGTCCTGGAATAATCTCCCAGTCATAGGAAGGAATCTCAAATCTTCTTCAGAGAACTTCGAATCCAGAGGCAAAAAGGCTCTAATGAGCTCCCAAAAGCTCTTCACTTCCTTCCATGTTTGGGGCAGTCTTTCCCAGGGTTAGAGGGACACCTCATTTCAAAACCTTGGAATCCAGGTCCTTTCCCACCCAGTAGCCTATGGGGAGTGAGGCCTTCAGGGCAACTGCCTGTCAAGGTTACTGGAAACCCCACAAAGACTAGTAAAAATGAAGCCAGGATCCTCAGAGGGCAGAGGCAGACAACAGCAGTGGGGAAAGGTCCCTTACCCAGGGAAGCCATGTTTGCATAATTCTCCAGCATCACCTCCCTGTACAGGGCCCTCTGCACAGAATCCAGGATCACCCATTCATTCTCAGTGAAGTACACGGCCACATCCTCAAAGGTCACTGGCTCCTGAAACAACAGGTTTCTGCTCAAGCCCTGAGTGGGGGCAGAGAAGCCTAAGTTTTGGGGCAGAGACCTACTGAAGTGGTGGTATTACCAAAGGACAGCTACCCTGTGCTCCCCACCCCAATAGGGGCCAACCCTCAGCCAGCAGTGCCCTTATCAACAACAGCTCAAGACTTACTATACCCCTTGTGGCCATCCCCAGCCCTTCCTTCACCTGCTGATCTCTGCCTCAGCTCCATTGTGCACTCACTGCTCTGTGTGCCTGTCTGGCCCTCTGGCTCCTTTCCCCTACAGGAGTTTTGTGCACACATGGACAGAGGACACATTTATAATCACAGCCCACAGCACTTATGTACTCATCTCCACTCCTCCCTAATCCTGCTAAGGTAACAGTAAAACAACAGCTCAAGAGAAGAAGAGTCAGAGCAGACCAGACAGGTGTTACTATAATTTTAGAAGGCAGAAGAAGAATGAATGGTAACTAAATTAGAAGAGCAGAGAAAGTTGAACCTTAACTGTGAATCTTACAGGGGATGCAAACAAGGAGGCTGATTCACACCACAGAACCAGGGATGAGCTCAGGATTTTTAAAGTGTGAACTACTTTTTATAACTTGGTAAGTATTCTATTTGTTTAAAAGCACCACGGAAGAGAGGGGACCCACAAAATACTTAGGGCAATGAATGAGAAATACCTACACAAAGGCACATCACTGAGAAGTTTCAGAAAACTGAGAATATAAAAAAGATCCTTTTTTCCTTCCTGGGGAATGAAAGAAGACTGGGGAATCGAGATGGCAACAGACTACACGGCAAAAGTAAAAGTGGAAATGTATTTTAAAATGCTGAGGAAAATCTTCCATTTCTCATCCAGATGGAGTCAAGGGTCAGATTTATCTTCCTGCTTGAACCAAAATATTAAAAAATTACATAAAACAACAGTTTTCAAGATACTGAGTATCAGGCAATGAAGGACAACAATGTATGAGAGATGGGAAACAAAGAGGTAAGCCCTACGATTCTCTAAGCCTACCTCCCTGAAAGCACTTCCAGGTTGCAGGCAGCGGAGGCAGAGCCCCACCAATCCCCTGCGAGAGTCTGAGGGGACCAAGGCAGCTAGGGTTTACAGGGCATGACGCCATAGAGATGAGAGTTGCACAGAGCAGGAACCCGAGGTATCTGCAGAGGGCCCCCTAAAGTATTCAACAGAACACTGATCTTACAGAAAATAACCAAAGCCAGAGAAAGGATCATTTGAAAGGACTGAAAGGCACAGTGTCTGGAGTTCATTGTCTAGGGCCAGAAACAGTGCCTGGTCTCACTGCCACACTGGAAAAATTTGTAATTCATAGGCCACTGGATAGAGTTC
The DNA here is from genome assembly GCA_032199065.1 of Smutsia gigantea. Classification (NCBI taxonomy): domain Eukaryota; kingdom Metazoa; phylum Chordata; class Mammalia; order Pholidota; family Manidae; genus Smutsia; species Smutsia gigantea. The sequence goes on along the minus strand of JAVSCE010005951.1, from coordinate 70,920 downwards.
TCAGGAAACTCTTGTCTCATAGGCTGAGCACTGCTCCAGAGCCTACTAACAAATCATAAAAATCAAGAACAGAAAGGATCAAATAGTTTCCAAGTAACTGAAGTTTACTCCAGGAAACACTCAACAAGATTTTGGAGACTACAAAAATGTCTGGCATCCAACAAGGTAAAACTTACAATATCAGGCATTCGAAAAAGATTACCAGGCATCCAAAGAGGCAGGAGTACATAACCTAAAATGAGGAGACTATTCACTCAATCAGAATTGGCCCAGAACTGACAGATGTCAAAATCAGCAGCGAAAAACATCACAACAGTTATTACAAATGTATTCCATGTGTTCACGAGTTAGAGGCAAGAAAGATGTATATTTTTAAATACTGAAGTCAAACTTCTTGATATGAAAACTAACAATGTCTGAGATGAAAAATATAATTCATTGGGAAACTTCTGGGAAGAAGGCAGGATGAGCAGGGCGGCAGAAATCTTCTCCCAAAACTATACATATCTATGAAAATACAGCAAATACAACTATTCCTAAAAGAGAGACCAGAATACACAGGAAGGCGCACAGTGTGCAGCTATACATGAGAGGACACGGCACCCCGCAAGGCAGGTAAGATATGGAGCCACCGTGACCCAGCGGGACAGGAGTACTCACCCACCGAGCATACCGGTGGGAGGAGAGGATTCAGAGCTAGGAGGGAGAGGAAGTACACCCCACGAAATAACCAGCCCCGGTGATTGTGCAGGGAGCGCTGACACACATAGCACAGTGTAGCGGAGATTAGAGAAACAGAGGGTGCAGGACCTGAGTGGCGAACGCGCCAGGGTGCTTGCAGCCGGCTCCCGGGAAGGAAAAAAAAAGAAAAGAAAAGCGCGCGCTTTTTTTAGCGGTCTTAAAGAGACAGGAGCCCAGCAGAGGAGCCGGATATCCCCGACACACTCAGCCCAGCAGGCTGGGAGTCCTGGGGAGGTTCAGACCACTTAGCTGGCGACTGGGAAAGGGTGGCCGAACTTAGACTTCTCACAGAGATCAACAGCATCCATTCGTTCCCACCCCCACCAGAGCTATAAAGGGCCCTGCAGAGTGGCGCGGCCATGGCGGCAGAATAGTGGAGCAACAGCGCCACCTACAGCATTCCCACAAAATCTACTCCCGGTGGGAGGTTTTATTTTTTCCTTTTTTTGTTTTGTTTTTCTGTTTTGTTTTGGATTTTGTTTTTTCTTATCTTTTCTTCCTTTTTCTTCTCTCTTTCTTTCTTTTTTTTCTTTTTCTTTTTAAAGTCTTAAAGAGCCTAGCTGACATATGTGGCAACTACCAGCGACCACTTCTATACCACGAACAGACACAGGAATATGGTACAGACTAAGATCAACCAGACAACCCCAGCAAGGGAGCCTGAAGGGATGGAAATGCACAGTCTTCCTAAAAAAGAATTCAGAATAAAAGTCATAACCATGCTGACGGATCAACAGAGAAATGTGCAAGAACTGAGGGAGGAAGTGAGGGAAGTGAGGAGAGACAATGCAGAATTCAGACAAGCGATTGACGGGCTTAACAGCAGATGGGATGAGATACAAGAGACTGTTAATGGAAGAGAAATCAGAGAACAGGAATACACAAAAGCTGAGGCAGAGAGAGATAAAAGGATTTCTAGGAATGAAAGAATATTAAGAGAACTGTGTGACCAATCCAAATGGAACAATATTCGCATTATAGGAGTACCAGAAGAAGAAGAGAGAGAAAAAGGGATAGAAAGTGTCTTTGAAGAAATAATTGCTGAAAACTTTCCCACGCTGGGGAAGGAAATAGTCTTGCAGTCCACGGAAGCCCACAGATCTCCCAACACAAGGGACCCAAGGAAGACAACACCAAGACACATAATAATTAAAATGGCAAAGATCAAAGATAAATACAGAGTATTAAAGGCAGCTAGAGAGAGAAAAAAGATCATCTACAAAGGAAAACCCATCAGACTATCATCAAACTTCTCAACAGAAACCTTACAGGCAGAAGAGAATGGCACGATATATTTAACATAATGAAACAGAAGGGCTTTGAACGAAGAATATTGCATCCAGCACGATTATCATTTAAATATGATGGAGGGATTAAACAATTTCCAGACAAACAAAAGTTGAGAGAGTTTGCCTCTCATAAACCACCACTACAGGATATACTAAACGGACTGCTCTAGAGGGAAGCACCCCTAAGGCTAAAAAGATGTCACCAGAGAAAATAAAATCATAGCAAAGAAAGCAGACCATCCAAATACTAACTAAAGGCAAAGAATAAAAAACCTAGAATATAAAGAATGGAGGAGGAAGAATAAGAAGGGAGAGAAATAAAGAAACATCAGACTGTGTTTAAAATAACTTAACAAGAAAGTTAAGTTAGATTGTTAGATAGTAAAGAAGCAACTCTTGAACCTTTGGTAACCACGAATGTAAAGCCAGCAATGGCAATAAGTACATATCTATCAATAATCACCCTAAATGTAAATGGACTGAATGCACCAATCAAAAGACACAGAGTAACAGAATGGATAAAAAAGCAAGACCCATCCATATGCTCCTTACAAGAGACTCACCTCAAACACAAAGATATACACAGACTAAAAGTGAAGAGATGGAAAAAGATATTTCATGCAAACAACAAAGAGAAAAAAGCAGGTGTGGCAGTACTTGTATCAGACAAAATAGGCTTCAAAACAAAGAAAGTAGTAAGAGATAAAGAAGGAGATTACATAATGATAAAGGGGTCAGTCCAACAAGAAGATATAACCATTATAAATATATATGCACCCAACACAGGAGCGCCAGAATATGTGAAACAAATCCTAACAGAATTAAAGGAGGAAATAGACAGCAAAGCATTCATTTTAGGAGACTTCAACACACCACTCACTCCAAAGGACAGATCAACCAGACAGAAAATAAGTAAAGACACAGAGGCACTGAACAACACACTAGAACAGATGGAACTAACAGACATCTACAGAACTCTACACCCAAGAGCAACAGGATACACATTCTTCTCAAGTGCACATGGAACATTTTCCAGAATAGACCACATACTAGGCCACAGAAAGAACCTCAGTAAATTCAGAAATACTGAAATCCTGCCAACCAACTTCTCAGATCACAAAGTTATAAAACTAGAAATAAATTTTAGAAAGAAATCAAAAAGGCTCACAAATTCATGGAGACTTAACAACATTCTCCTAAATAATCAATGGGTTAATGACCAAATCAAAGCTGAAATCAAAGAATATATGGAGACTAATGACAACACAAAGCCACAACATCTATGGGACGCAGCAAAGGCAGTCTAAAGAGGAAAGTATACTGCAATCCACGCCTATTTAAAGAAGGAAGAACAATCCCAAATGAGTAGTCTAAAGACACAATTACTGAAATTGGAAAAAGAAGAAGAAATGAGGCCCAAAGTCACCAGAAGGAGGCACATAATAAAGATCAGAGAAGAAATAAATAAAATTGAGAAGAATAAAACAATAGAAAAAAATCAATGAAACCAAGAGCTGGTTCTTTGAAAAAATTAAAAAAATAGATAAACCCATAGCCAGATTCATTAAGAGAAAAAGAGAATCTACACACATAAACAGAATCAGAAATGAGAAAGGAAAAATAGTGACACACCCCACAGAAATACAAAGAATTATAAGAGAATATTATGAGAATCTATATGCTAACAAGCTGGAAAATATAGAAGAACTGGACAACTTCTTAGACCCCTAGCCAGATTCATTAGGAGAAAAAGAGAATCTACACACATAAACAGAATCAGAAATGAGAAAGGAAAAACAGTGACACACCCCACAGAAATACAAAAAATTTTAAGAGAATATTATGAGAATCTATATGCTAACAAGCTGGAAAATATAGAAGAACTGGACAACTTCTTAGAAAAATACAACCTTCAAAGACTGACCAAGCAAGAAACAGAAAACTAAACAGACCAATCACCAGCAACGAAATTGAATCGTTAATCAAAAAACTACCCAAGAACAAAACCACGGGACCTGATGGATTCACCTCTGAATTCTACCAGACATACAGAGAGGAAATAACACCCATTCTCCTTAAAGTTTTCCAAAATATAGAAGAGAAGGGAATACTTCGAAACTCATTCTACGAAGCCAGCATCACTCTAACAACAAAACCGGGCAAAGATCTCACCAAAAAAGAAAATTATAGAACAATATCCCTGATGAACGTAGATGCAAAAATACTCAACAAAATATTAGCAAACCGAATACAAAAATACATCAAGAAGATCATACACCATGACCAAGTGCGATTCATCCCAGGGATGCAAGGATGGTACAACATTCGAAAATCCATCAACATCATCCATCACATCAACAAAAAGAACAAAAACCACATGATCATCTCCATATATGCTGAAAAAGCATTTGACAAAATTCAGCATCCATTCATGATTAAAACTCTCAACAAAATGGGTATAGAGGGCAAGTACCTCAACATCATAAAGGCCATATATGACAAACCCACAGCTAACATCATACTTAACGGCGAGAAGCTGAAAGCTTTTCATCTAAGATCAGGAACAAGACAGGGATGCCCACTCTCTCCACTGTTATTCAACATAGTACTGGAGGTCCTAGCCACGGCAATCAGACAAAACAAAGACATACAAGGCATCCACATTGGTAAAGAAGAAGTCAAATTGTCACTATTTGCAGATGACATGATACTGTACATAAAAAACCCTAAAGACTCCACTCCAAAACTACTTGAACTAATATCTGAATTCAGCAAAGTTGCAGAATACAAAATTAACACACAGAAATCTGTTGCTTTCCCATACACTAATGATGAACTAACAGAAAAAGAAATCAGAAAAATAATTCCATTCACAATTGCATCAAAAAGCATGAAATACCTAGGAATAAACCTAACGAAGAAAGTGAAAGACCTGTACTGTGAAAACTACAAGACACTCCTAAGAGAAATTAAAGAGGACACTAACAAATGAAAATGCATCCCATGCTCTTGGCTAGGAAGAATAAATATTGTCAAAATGGCTATACAGATTCCATGCAATCCCTATCAAACAAACTACCAACAGCTTTCTTCAATGAACTGGAACAAATAATTCTAAAATTCATACGGAACCACAAAAGACCCCAAAGAGCCAAAGCAATCCTGAGAAGGAGGAATAAAACAGGGGGAATTATGCTCCCTGACTTCAAGCTCTACTACAAAGCCACAGTAATCAAGACAATTTGGTATTGGCACAAAAACAGACCCACAGACCAGTGGAACAGAATAGAAAATCCAAACATTAACCCAAACATATACAGCCAATTAATATTTGATAAAGGAGCCTTGGATATACAATGGGGAGATGACAGCCTCTTCAGCAGCTGGTGTTGGCAAAACTGGACAGGTGCATGTAAGAGAATGAAACTGAACTACTGTCTAGCCCCATACACAAAGGTACACTCAAGGTGGATCAAAGACCTGAATGGAAGTCATGAAACCATAAAACTCTTAGAAAAAAACATAGGCAAAAATCTCTTGGACATAAACATGAGCGACTTCTTCATGAACCTATCTCCCCGGGCAAGGGAAACAAAAGCAAAAATGAACAAGTGGGACTATATCAAGCTGGAAAGCTTCTGTACAGCAAAGGACACCATCAGTAGAACAAAAAGACATCCTACAGTATGGGAGAATATATTCATAAATGATGTATCTGATAAGGGGTTGACATCCAAAATATATAAAGAACACACGCACCTTAACAAACAAAAAGCAAATAATCCAATTAAAAAATTGGCAGAGGACATGAATAGACACTTCTCTAAAGAAGAAATTCAGGTGGCCAACAGGCACATGAAAAGATGCTCCATATCGCTAATCATCAGAGAAATGCAGATTAAAACCACAATGAGATATCACCTCACACCACTGAGGATGGCCAACATCCAAAACAAACAACAATAAATGTTGGCGAGGATGTGGAGAAAAGAGAACCCTCCTACACTGCTGGTGGGAATGCAAATTAGTTCAACCATTGTGAAAGCAGTATGGAGGTTCCTAAAAAAACTCAATATAGAAATACCATTTGACCCAGGAATTCCACTCCTAGGAATTTACCCTAAGACTGCAGCAGCCCAGTTTGAAAGACAGATGCACCCCTATGTTTTTCGCAGCACTATTTACAGTCGCCAAGAAATGGAAGCAACCTAAGTGTCCATCAGTAGATGAATGGATAAAGAAGATATGGTACATATACACAATGGAATATTATTCAGCCATAAAAAGAAAACAAATCCTACCATTTGTAACAGCATGGATGAGCTAGAGGGTATTATGCTCAGTGAAATAAGTGAAGCCGAAAAAGACAAGTATCAAATGATTTCACTCATATGTGGAGCATAAGAGGAAAGAAAAAAAAAACTGAAGGAACAAAACAGTAGTGGGCTCACAGAACCCAAGAATGGACTAATAGTTCCCGAAGGGAAAGGGACTGGGGAAGATGGGTGGGAAGGGAGGGATAAGAGCGAAAAAGGGGCATTACAATTAGCAGACGTAATGTTGGGGGGGGCATGGGAAGGGCTGTACAACTCAAAGAAGACAAGTAGTGATTCTATAGCATCTCACCACGCTGATGGACAGTGACTGTAATGTAGATGGTGGGGCGGACCTGATGAAGGCGGTAGTTTAATAACCATAATATTGCACATGTAATTGTAGATTAATGATACCAAAATAAATTATTAAAAATAGGAAAAAAAAGAAAAATACAATTCATTGAATAAAGAACAGCAAATCAGACCTTGCAGGAAAAAAATCTGTGAACTTAAGGCACAGGAATAAAAGCTAACGAAAAGGAAAACCAGATTTAAAAAGACTGAAGGTAAAACAAACAGCATCACTGAGCTGTAAGAGAACCTTAAAAAGCCTATTGGACAGATAACTGAAGGTAGACTGTGATAAATTAAAGATGTATAGTACAGACCCTAAAGCAATCTCAAAATAAAATAGTAACACAGAGCTACAGTTTATTGATACCCAACAAAGGGGGAAAATGGAATCATAAAAAATACACCATTAATCCTTAAGAACGTCAAAAAAGAGGAAAAATTGAAACACAGGACAATTAGGAAACAAACAGAAAGATAGTCTCAAATCTAACCATATCAATAATCATATGAAATACAAATAATCTAAATATCCCAAAAGGCAAACATTATTAGATTTTTGAAAAAAGCCTACTATATGCTGCCTTCAAGAAATGCACATTACAAATAAAGACAAGAATAAGTTAAAAGCTTTAAAAAGATTTAAAAAATACACCATCTCAAAGCAAAAAGACAGAAAAATTACAGTAGTCAAAAAACGGTGCGATAATATTAAGTCAAGACAATGTAGATTTCAGAGCAAAGAACATTAAAAAATATAGAAGGTCACTCATAACCACTAAGAGATCAGGTCACCATGAGTATATAATAATCCTACATGCTTATAATATAAATATAATATAAAGCATGTATTATACAAAATGCATGAAGTAAAACCTGATGAAACTATAACGAGACTTCAGGGAAGATGGCGGCATGAGCAGTGCTGTGGAAATCTCCTCCCGAAACCGTATATATTTGTGAAAATACAACAAATACAACTATTCCTAAAAGAGAGACCAGAAGATACAATACAAGACCCAGGCTACAGCTACATCTACGAGAACTCAGCACCTCACGAAGCGGGTAACGTGACACAGCAAAACCCGAGCACTACCTCACCCCAGCGCACCAGCAGGAGGAAAAGATTCAGAGCAGGGAGGGAGTGGAAGCATAGGCAGGCTAAATAACCAGCCCTGGTGATCTGTGCCAGGAGCACTGACACACATCGTGTGGTGTATCGGAGATTAGAAACACAAGTGCAGGACCTGAGACAGGGACCACAAGTGGGTCCCCTCAGCTGGATCCCCGGGACAAAAGAAAAGCACGCGTTTTTTTTTTAAAGCCTTAAAGAGACAAGGGCCCAACAGCGCAACAAAATCGTCCAAGCGCTCTCGGCCCAGTGCACTGGGAGTCTTGGGGATTTTCAGACCCCCTGGCCAGCGGCCAGTCAAACCAGCCACGCTGAGGCTTCCCACAGAGATCAGCAGCCTGCCATTTGTTCCCCCCTAGCCCAGCCAGAGCCGCAAAGCGTCCAGGAGAGCCGCCGCTGCTGCAGAACAGCAGAGGAGCGGCCCCGCCCACAGCAAACTCACAGAATCACCTACTGACTGGTGCGCAGCTAAGCGGGAAGAGCACCAGAACGAGTTTCGGAAGGCAACAAGGGTACCAGAACACACCCAACGAGACTGCAAACCCCCGCAGTGCTACAGGCTAAGCTGAGGCAGCCCGCATACACGCAGCTTAGGGTATTATCCCAGAGACTGTCTCTTGGTGTGCAGGGAAACAGCACAAGCCCAGGAGAAGGGCAAGGATAACAAGCAGGAAGGGACTTTGTTCTCCGAGCTGACACACGTGGCGACTACTTCTATCGCCATGAAAAGACAGAGGAATATGGTACAGACAAGCTTAGCCAGATAACCCCAGAGAAGGGCCTGATGGGATAGACTTATACAATTTTCCTGAAAAAGAATTCAGAATAAAATTCATAACCATGCTGATGGATTACAGAGAAATATGCAAGAGCTAAGGGAGGAAGTGAGGGAAGTGAGGAAAGACAATGCAGAAATGAGACAAGCAATCGACGGGTTAGTAGCAGATTGGACGAGACGCAAGAGACTGTTAATGGAACAGAAATAAGAGAACAGGAATACAGAGAAGCTGAGGCATGGAGAGATAAAAGGATCTCTAGGAATGAAAGAATATTAAGAGAACTGTGTGACCAATCCAAACGGAACAATATTCGCATTACAGGAGTACCAGAAGAAGAGAGAGGAAAAGGGATAGAAAGTGTCTTTGAAGAAATAATTGCTGAAAACTTTCCCACGCTGGGGAAGGAAATAGTCTCTCAGACCATGGAAGCCCACAGATCTCCCAACACAAGGGACCTAAGGAAGACAACACCAAGACACATAATAATTAAAATGGCAAAGATCAAAGATAAGGACAGAGTATTAAAGGCAGTTAGATAGAGAAAAAAGATCACCTCCAAAGGAAAACCCATCAGACTATCATCAGACTTCTCAACAGACACCTTACAGGCCAGAAGAGAATGGCATGATATATTTAACGTAATGAAACAGAAGGGCCTTGAACCAAGAATACTGTATCCAGCATGATTATCATTTAAATTTGAGGGAGAGATTAAACAATTCCCAGACAAGTGAAAGCTGAGGGAGCTTGACTCCCATAAGCCACCTCTAGAGGATATCTCAAAGGGGCTGCTCTGGATGGAAGCACCTAAGGCTAAAAAGAAGTCACCAGAGGATTTAAAATTATAGCAAAGAAAACAGACCATCCAAGTACTAACTGAAGGCAAAAAATAAAATAAACTATCCACAAAAACAGTCAAAGGAAATGGAAAAGACTACAGAATAAAACACCTAGTATATAAAGACTGGAGGAGGAAGAATAAGAAGGGAGAGAAATAAAGAATCATCAGACTGTGTTCACAATAGCTTAACAAGAGAGTTAAGTTAGACTGTTAGATAGTAAAGAAGCTACCGTTGAACCTTTGGTAACCATGAATCTAAAGCTAGCAATGGCAATAAATACATATCTATCGATAACCACCCTAAATATAAATGGACTGAATGCACCAATCAAAAGACACACAGTAAAAGAATGGATAAAAAAACAAGACCCATCTATATGCTGCTTACAAGAGACTCACCTCAAACCGAAAGATATACACAGACTAAAGGTGAAGGAATGGAAAAACATATTCCATGCAAACAACAAAGAGAAAAAAGCAGGTGTTGCAGTACTTGTATCAGACAAAATAGACTTCAAAACAAAGAAAGTAGCAAGAGATAAAGAAGGACATTACATAATGATAAAGGGGTCAGTCCAACAAGAAGATATAACCATTACAAATATATATGCATCCAACACAGGAGCGCCGACATATGTGAAACAAATCCTAACAGAATTAAAGGACGAAATAGAAAGCAATGCATTCATTTTAGGAGACTTCAACACACCACTCACTCCAAAGGACAGATCAACCAGACAGAAAATAAAGACACAGAGGCACTGAACAACACACTAGAACAGTTGGACCTAACAGACATCTACAGAACTCTACACCCAAAAGCAGCAGGATACACATTCTTCTCAAGTGCACATGGAACATTTTCCAGAATAGACTACATACTAGGCCACAAAAAGAACCTCAGTAAAATAAAAAATATTGAAATTCTACCAACCAACTTCTCAGATCACAAAGGTATAAAGCTAGAAATAAACTGTACAAAGAAAACAAAAAGGCTCACAAATACATGGAGACTTAACAGCATGCTCCTAAATAATCAATGGATCAATGTCCCAATTAAAACAGAGATCAAACAGTATATGGAGACTAATGGCAACAATAACACGAAGCCGCAATTTCTGTAGGACGCAGCAAAGGCAGTTCTAAGAGGAAAGTATATTGCAATCCACGCCTATTTAAAGAAGGAAGAACATTCCCAAATGAATAGTCTAAAGAAACAATTATGGAAATTGGAAAAAGAAGAACAAATGAGGCCCAAAGTCACCAGAAGGAGGGACATAATAAAGATCAGAGAAGAAATAAATAAAATTGAGAAGTATAAAACAATAGAAAAAAATCAATGATACCAAGAGCTGGTTTTTTGAAAAAATAAACAAAATAGATAAACCCCTAGCAAGACTTATTAAGAGAAAAAGAGAATCTACACACATAAACAGAATCAGAAACAAGAAAGGAAAAATCACTATGGACTCCACAGAAATACAAAGAATTATAAGAGAATACTATGAAAATCTATGCTAACAAGCTGGAAAACCTAGAAGAAACGGACAACTTCTTAGAAAAATACAAACCTCCAAGACTAACCAAGCAAGAAACAGAAGACCTAATCAGACCAACCACCAGCAACGAAATTGAATTGGTAATCAAAAAATTACCCAGGAACAAAACTCCTAAGCCAGATGGATTCACCTATGAATTTTACCAGACATATACAGAAGAAGTAACACCCATTCTCCTTAAAGTTTTCCAAAAAATAGAGGAGGAGGGAATACTTCCAAACTCATTCTATGAAGCCAGCATCACTCTAATACCAAAACCTGGCAAAGACCTCACCAAAAAAGAAAATTACAGACCAATATCCCTGATGAATGTAGATGCAAAAGTACTCAACAAAATATTAGCAAACAGAATTCAAAAATACATCAATAGGATCATACACCATGATCAAGTGGGATTCATCTCCGGGAAGCAAGGATGGTACAACATTCGAAAATCACATCAACAAAAGGAAGAACAAAAACTACATGATAATCTCCCCAGATGCTGAAAAAGCATGTGACAAAATTCAACATCCATTCATGATAAAAACTCTCAACAAATGGGTATAGAGGGCAAGTACCTCAACATCATAAAGGCCATATATGACAAACCCACAGCTAACATCATACTTAACAGCAAGAAGCTGAAAGCTTTTCATCTAAGATCGGGAACAAGACAGGGACGCCCACTCTCCCCACTGTTATTCAACATAGTACTAGAGGTCCTAGCCACGGAATCAGACAAAACAAAGAAATTACAAGGCATCCAGAATGGTAAAGAAGAAGTCAAATTGTCCCTATGGTGCAGATGACATGATAGTGTACATAAAAAACCCTAAAGACTCCACTCCCAAACGAGTAGAACTAGTATCTGAATTCAGCAAAGTTGCAGGATACAAAATCCATCCACAGAAATCTGTTGCTTTCCTAAACACTAATGATGAGCTATCAGAAAGAGAAATCAGGAAAACAATTCCATTCACAAATGCATCAAAAAGAATAAAATACCTAGGAATAAAACCTAACAAAGGAAGTGAAAGACCTATACCCTGGAAACTACAAGACACTCCTAAGAGAAACTAAAGAGGACACTAACAAATGAAAATGCGTCCCATGCTCTTGGCTAGGAAGAATAAATATTGTCAAAATGACTGTAGTGCTAAAGCAATCTACAGATTCACTGCAATCCCTATCAAAATATCAACAGTATTCTTCAATGAACTGGAACAAATAGTTCTAAAATTCATATGGAACCGCAAAAGACCCTGAATAGCCAAAACAATCCTGAGAAGGAAGAATAAAACAGGGGGAATTATGCTCCGACTTCAAGCTCTACTACAAAGCCACAGTAATCAAGACCACAATTTGGTATTTGCACAAGAACAGACCCAGAGACAAGTGGAACAGAATAGAAAATCCAGACATTAACCCAAATATATACAGTCAATTAACATATGATAAAGGAGCCTTGGATATACAATGGGGAGATGACAGCCTCTTCAGCAGCTGGTGTTCGCAAAACTGGACGGCTACATGTAAGAGAATGAAACTGGACTACTGTCTAGCCCCATACACAAAGGTACACTCAAGGTGGATCAAAGACCTGAATGTAAGTCATGAAACCATAAAACTCTTAGAAAAAAACATAGGCAAAAATCTCTTGGACATAAACATGAGCGACTTCTTCATGAACCTATCTCCCCGGGCAAGGGAAACAAAAGCAAAAATGAACAAGTGAGACTATATCAAGCTGGAAAGCTTCTGTACAGCAAAGGACACCATCAGTAGAACAAAGACATCCTACAGTATGGGAGAATATATTCATAAATGATATATCTGATCAGGGGTTGACATCCAAAATATATAAAGAACTCACACACCTCAACAAACAAAAAGCAAATAATCCAATTAAGAAATGGGCATAGAACATGAATAGACACTTCTCTAAAGAAGAAATTCAGAAAGCCCACAGGCACATGAAAAGATGATCCACATCGCTAATCATCAGAGAAATGCAGATTAAAACCACAATGAGATACCACCTCACACCAGCAAGGATGGCAACATCCAAAAGACAAACAACAACAAATATTGGAGAGGATGTGGAGAAAAGGGAACCTCCTACACTGCTGGTGGGAATGCAGATTAGTTCAACCATTGTGGAAAGCAGTATGGAGGTTCCTCAAAACACTCAAAATAGAAATACCATTTGACCCAGGAATCCCACTTTGATAAAGACAGATGCACCCCTATGTTATCGCAGCACTTTTTACAATAGCCAAGATATGGAAGCAACCTAAGTGTCCATCAGTAGATGAATGGATAAAGAAGATGTGGTACATATACACAATGGAATATTATTCAGCCATAAGAAGAAAACAAATCCTACCATTTGCATCAACATGGATGGAGCTAGAGGGTGTTATGCTCAGTGAAATAAGCCAAGCCTAAAAAGACAAGTATCAAATGATTTCACTCATATGTGGAGCATAAGAGCAAAGAAAAAAAAACTGAAAGAACAAAACAAGAGCAGACTCACAGAACCCAAGAATGGACTAACAGTTACCAAAGGGAAAGGGACTGGGGAGGATGGGTGGGAAGGGAGGGACAAGGGGGAAAAAGGGGCATTACGATTAGCAGACACAATGTTGTGGGGGCAAGGGGAGGGCTGTACAACTCAGAGAAGACAAGTAGTGATTTTACAGCATCTTAATATGCTAATGGACAGTGACTGTAATGGGGTTGGTAGGGGGGACCTGATCAAGTGTGGAGTTTAATAACATAATATTGCATATGCAGTTGTAGATTAATGATACCGAAAAAAAAAATTATAACGAGAAATAGACAAATCCATAATTATAGTTGGAAATTTCAATACCCCCCTCAACAAGTATATAAAAAGCATGAGTAAGAGTATTAACCAATTTGACTTAGGGAACATTTATAGTAACTCCACAGAATAGTAGAGTACATTTTCTCAGGTGTCCAAGGACCACTTACCACGATAGACCATATTTTGCACCATCAGAGAAGTGTTGATAAAATTATACAGAATATGTTCGATGACTAAACTGGAATTAAATTGAAAATAACAGAAAGACCCATGGAAAATTCCCAAATACTTACAAACTAAATTACATACTTCTAATTACACATGAATCAAAGAAGAAAACAGGGAAGAATGTAGAAAGTTTTGAACTGAATGCAAATGAAAACACAGTGCACCAGAACTTGAGGGATGCTGGTAAAGCAGTACTTAGCAAATTATAGTACTAAACACCTGTCACACAATTTAAAAAGAAGAAAGGTCCTGAATCAGTGACCTCAGCCTCACCTTTAGAATCTAGAAAAATAGCAAATTTAACACAAGTAGAACAAAGAAAATAAAGATCCACGTAGAAATCCGTGACACAGAGCAGAAAAACAATATGAAAATAAAAATCAGTGTAACCAAAAACTGCTTCTTTGTCAAGTTCCATACAATTTATAAACCTCTGCCCAGACTGATCAGGAAAAGAAGAGAAGCAGGAATGTACCAGTGTTAGTAATTAAAGGTGACATCACTGCAAATAATAAAAGGATAAGAAGGAAATATTCTTAACATCTTTATGTCAATAATTTCCAGTGTAAGACACAAATTACCAAACTCATTCAGGAAGAAAGAGAACCTGAGTAGCCCTGTCTCTACCAAAGGAATTTAAGCCAAATTTTATATCTATACCAGAAGAAAAACTCCAGTTGGGGTGAGGATTTAATAATCTGTGTAACTGTTGAATCACTGTGTTGTATACTTGAAACAAATGCAACATTGTATATCAACTATATATCAATTTTTAAAACAAGAAAAGAAACTACATGACTAGATAATTTCACTGGTGAATTTTACCAAACATTTAAGAATGAAACGTACTTGATTCTACACAAATTCTTCCTAAATTTTGAAGAGTAGGGAATACCTCCCAACTCATTCTCTGGGCAGAGCCATTACAAGAAAAGAAACCTGCAAGTCAATACCTCTTATGAATATATATGCAAAAATTCTAAAAATTTTAACAAACAGAATCCAAAATATAGTAAAAGAATAATACACCTGACCAAGTGGGTTTTATCCAAGGAATGCAAGGTCAGTTTAACAATGAAAAATCAATGTAATTCACCATCATTAACAAACTAAAGAATAAAAAGTGTATGATCATCTAAATAGCCAGAATAAGTGTTTATCAAAGTTCAACAAGCATTCCTGATAAAAATTCTCAGCAACCTACGAATAAAACATTCACACAAAAAAAAACCTAGAGTGAAATTGATCCTTGAACAACATGAAAGTTAGGGGATCTGACGCCTTGTGCAATCAAAAATCCAAGTATAACTTTTGACTCCCCAGAAACTTAACTACTAATAGCCTGCTGTTGATCAGAAGCTTTACCAATGAACAATCAACTAACAGATATTTTGTATATTAAATGTACTGTATTCTTACAATAAAGTAAGCTAGAGAAAAAATGTTTTTTCAAATTGTCACAAATCTCCAAAAAATTTCCAGATTTATTTTTAAAAATCCACCTGTGGATCCAAGCCATCAAACCTGTTATTGAAGGGTCAACTGTACTTAATGGTGAAAGACAGGATGCATTCACACTAAGGTCAGGAATAAGACAAAGCCTCAACATTAACATGGAAGTTCTAACCAGTACGACTGGAAGGAAAAAAAAAAAGATATCCAGACTGGAAAGAAAGAAAACTGTCTTTCCTCATATATACCATGTCTATATAGGAAATCCAATGGAATCTTAGGGGAAAAAACCTTACAATTGCTTTATACAAGGGAAGACTTCTCCAATCTTGTGGACAGGGTGGAAAAGTCTTCATTGATGGTAGAGATTTCCACTTTTTAGTGTATTTCCACTTTTCAGCCCCGACTGCCAAATCTATTCCAAACAATCCCACCACACTTACATGTTCCTTCTATCCTAATTACCTTTTACTTTTAAGCATTCTCATCTCTCCATCCCACCAACTCCTCCCCTTCCCCAAACACACCCGACAGTAGTGACTGGCGCGCGAGCTACAGGCCTGAACAAATCAGGATCTGGAATGCAGCTGACATTCGCTCTCTTGATATCTAGCGGGTGGAACAGCTGGCTAGGGGGAGGGACAACAGAGGCCGAGAAGATGGCCGCTCACCTGCTGCCAAGTGATCTGGATCATGGCTGGCGTCCCTGCTTTACACACCCTCCTCGGGGTTCTGTGATGGGGCACTAAAGAGGAAACAGAGGCACAGGTAAGCTTGATGCTGCCCGCACGCCGCAAATGCCCTCTGTCCGCCCTGGGCCCCCGTCCGCGTCAGCACCCCCTCACCCCAAGAGCACCGGGGTTAGAGAACCGGGTTCTGCGCCCTGGGGAAGCAAATTTTCCCAGACCGCCAAATTCAGATGCCCGGCAACAGCTAACCCCACGATGCAGGCCAGGGAACGCACGGGACGCCCCAGCCACCCGCTCCTAGGGAAGCGCACGACTCTCTCAGCCGGAAGTGCGTACACCGTCTCCCCTCCTCTCTAGGACCCGGGGACATTTCCCGTCTCTGTGGTTCTCTGTCCACAGCTGCCAAGGCCGCTATCCGCTACTTGGCGAGAACACGCGGGCGGGTTTTGCTGGCTCCTGGCCCGAGTGCTGCAGCGACCCCTCCTGGTAGTTCCTCTAGGAGATGTCCTGCAAGCTCAGGCTACCGAATGGTTACAGTACTGGGAATGAGCCAGGGTTCTCTGTCGTTTGCTACTTCTACCTGCTCGTCTAGGTAGTGAGGAGACCATTGCTTCACATTATGCCAACGCTGCCTGGGTTCTATGGCTGCACTGCAGCTGGAGGATTGCAAGTGGGAAGAGTCGGGCCCATCACTTCAAGCAGCCAAACGTGTATTGGTGGAGAGCATTGACTACCTGGCTACAGACACCTGGCTGTACCACTTATTAGCTGTGTGACCGGCAGCAAGTGTCTTTGCCTGTTTCCTTGTCTGTTTTAAACAGGTAGGATGGTAATACCATGCCTGTTAAGGGTTAATTATTAAATGAATTAATGGTTTGGCAAGGTATTTATAGTAGTGCCTGGCACATAAGTGTTTGTTAGTTTTGTTTTATAATTGCCTTACAAATTCCCCCCCCCCACTATCCAAAAGTAGAGGTTGCCTATGAAAAGGCTATCATAAAATGAAATGTGTAAAACAAAGAAGCAATTACCAATAATTTTTTTTTGATATCATTAATATAAAATCACATGAGCAACATTGTGGTTACTAGATTCCTCCCATTATCAAGTCCCCACCACATACCCCATTACAGTCACTGTCCATCAGTGTAGTAAGATGCTAAAGAATCACTACTTGTCTTCTCTGTGCTATAATACCTTTCCCGTGCCCCCACCCCGGCCACGTTATGTGTGCTAATCGTAATGCCCCATATTCCCCTTCTCCAACCCTTCCCAGCCACCCTCCTCAGTCTCTTTCCCTTTGGTAACTTAGTCCATTCTTGGGTTCTGTGAGTCCGCTGCTGTTTTGTTCCTTGTTTTTGCTTTGTTCTTATAGTCCACAGATGAGTGAAATCATCTGATACTTGTCTTTTTCTGCCTGGCTTATTTCACTGAGCATAGTACCCTCTAGCGCCATCCATGTTCTTGCAAATGATGTATTTTTATTTTTATTGTAAATGCATGGAAAAAGCATCCATAAGGAGATACACAGTTGTTTCTTTTGCAAAAGATACTGGATTTGTTACTGAAATCAAGTTGAAAATAGGAGGGTAGAAAAAAGATCTAGTAAAAAAATTTTGGTATTTAATTCAAACTAATATTTTTATTGTAGTGTAAATGTATTCATGACTTACTCTGGATTTTAAAAAATTCAGGTAGGTGGTATAGACCTAGAGGTAAACTTTAACTTATCCAACAGATGAGGGGAGAATGATATATTGTGAACTAGAAGAAATGGAATGAGTTGAGGGGCATCCGTTGGAGATACCACCTACAGAGCATAAGCTTCTGAAAGCACAGGCTTCCTGAAAATCCAACTGTCCAACTGCCTAATTTAGCTCAACACAATCCAGCCCAAATTACATACTTAATGTCTGAAAAGAACTGTTAAGGTGCTGGGGATAATGAACCTTGTCCTCACTTTATCTCATCTGATACTTTCACAATTTTGTTGTATAAGGCAGGTATCAGGGTCCCTGTTTTTTAGATGAGATTTATGTGAGGTACAAGAGTGAGTTCAGGCTGAAGAACAGGATTTAAACCTGAAATCAGTAGTCTTTCCCTATGACATCTCCCTTTCTGTAAGGATAACTGGACAAGAATGCAATTCTCTGTAATAAAAATGGACCATTATGTGCCTGAATATTTTAATAACTTCTTATTCTCTTCCATCCCTCATCCCAATCCAGACTATGCTGCCAAAATATTACCTGGCCTCAGCTTATTCTACTTCCTATTCCTTTTCTGGTGCCTTATACTAAAGTCACTTTCCTACAGGTCCCTTACATCAGAATTTTCAATTTGCTTGAATGCTTCTACTCTGAAGCTTTCTCATTCTCTCCACCTTAAATTCTTATCTTTTGAGCAGTTTCATGGACTGGAGTGAAATGGCCCTTAAAGTCAACGGCAATCTGACAAGCATGCTCCTCTTTCCTCCACGAGCATTTTCAGACCTGTGTTCTCTGCAAATTCATTCTCTCATCTTCCTTCCTCAGTGTGACCTTACTAACTCCAGAGAAGTTCAGAGATCCAGATAGACACCCTCAATTCAGACCATGAAACTATAAATTTATCTTTGAAACCCACTTTTTCTTCCTTTTCCTCATGCCAAGGACCTCTTTACTGTAAAACTAGCCAAATCCCTTCTGTTCTCTTGGCTCTATTCTGTCCTATTTTTCTCAAGAACCAAAATTCTCCTCCAATTAGCTGCTTCTCCAGAAGCACTCAGTCATGCTCAGGCCACTCCCAACTTTACATCAAAAGCTCCAAACTCCATGTGACATTTCTCCTTCACTTACTGCCATCTCCCCCTCAACCTTGACAACATAAGCCAAATTTCTGGTTTCCATGTCCTCCTCCTAGTTTCCCACCTCTGGTAACTTCCCAATCTTTACTACTCATCTCTATTGTTCACTCTAACCCTGGGCAGTCTTAAAGTAACCATTTACATACCCATGAATCCCAAATCTGTGCTAGAGATTTGTTCTCATTAACTGTCATACTATGACTCGGACTATATATATAGTCCAGGACTACAGTCACTGGACTATATGACTGTGATTTATTCCCCTACTTCATGAAGCAACACCACACAGAAGATGGAACTAGGCTTTGAGGGCAAGAAATACCCAAATCACAGCTTTTAAGTGGCAGAAGCAGGATCTGAATACAGGTTGCCTGTATCCTTGCATTAACTACCCAGATTGTCTGGATGGTATCTTAAAACTCATAACCCCTGGGTAATCTTTCTCCCTCTCTCCTTTTCTCCCACAGCCAATGAGCCAGAAACCCTTATTACATTTGGTTGTCTTATATTCTTTCCAGACTAATCCATGATCAAGGCCTACAAAATGGCACTACTGTTACTAGCTAGCTTGGACTACTGTCCAGGTGAGGAATACTGCTAAGTTATCTTGATACCACCACCTCTAATTTTCCAAGGCTTGTTCCTGTAAGATTCAATCAAACAGCAAAATGATCTAAAGCTGAGGTATCACTCCATTTAAAACCACTCAGTGGCTTGCTACATTCCCCCACCGATCTAGCACTGACCTGAGACCTTGTCCTGTGGTCTCTAGCCAGGCCTCTCCATTTCCAAGGGTCATACCTCCCCCCTCCCCTTACACCACCTTTCAGGTTGTAGCTCAAGATCCCAATTTCTCTAGGTAATTCTCCAACCCAGACAAGGATTGGTAACCCAAAATTGCCTTTATTCCATTACAGAAGCTATTACACTGCCATCACTTGCCTATTAATATCATGAAGCAAAAACAAGGTTTATCTCCATTGTCCCATGACTTAGAAGCCAGCTCTTGGTTAGAAATAATAGGAAACCAGAAACTTGTAACCAGAGTGTCATGTTTTTGGTTTAAGTGTTTCTGATGTGCTCCTATGTAAGAAAATTTACTGAACCTGTAAGTATCAAAAGCTGTTTGGATTGTACATATTCATGGAAAACATATTTGTGTAAGGGAAAAAAATCACCTGGTGTTCTAATTATCACAATTTCCTGTGAACACATCAACTAGTTAGGACTTTGTGTGATGGCTTTACACTGAGTATGAGCAGAGTGGGAGTAAACTGATTCTCTACCAACTGACATTAATAATCCTACTAATAACCTGTGTAACCTAAGCCTCAGCAACAGGCTTTACTCCATAGATTAAGTAGATTTGTCAATGTGTCAAGAACTTTTATTACTTTTATAACAGGCCCTTAGGCTTTCTTGCCAGATGCCTTTGGGGCAGGTGCTTTGCAGGCTGGTGCTTTTGGACCCTTCTGAGCTTTCGGAGGTGCTACCTTCTGGCCAGCAGTCTTCAGGGCAGGAACGTTCTGGGCTGGTGCCTTCCTGGCCACAGTAGTGTCTTTGCTGGAATCTTTGCAGCAGGAGCTGGAGCTGGAGCTGCACCCTTAGCCACAGGCGCCTTCTTGGGAGACGCTTTTAGGACAGCTGCCTTTTGTAGCTTCTTAACTTCAAGTTTGATTACTCTGTTCCTCCGGAAAATTTAAATGTAAATATTTATCACATTTGCATCCTATGTGTATAGAAGACAACCTTACATCTAAGACCCCTATGAAGTCAACTCCAGTCTGCTGATCTTGGGCAAGCAGAATTACCAGAGAAGTTTATCATTAGAATACAACAATCTTGTAATAATTTAAAGGCTTGCCATCTTCTTTGCTTTCATGACTTTATAATGATCAAAGTTTGTCATCTTGGCTTTCTGTTAAAAAAACAAAAAGTCCTTCTCATCCACCTTCCAATCCTCCAAGAAAGATAACAGAATTCAAATGATTCTAAATTAAACCCTTACCCTTTCTCTGGCTTCAATCTTCTTGGCCCATCTTGCAGCTGCCCATTTTGTACTGCCTTTTGCCAGGCCTGTCGAACATGTTTCTGACGGACACTACAGAGAGCCAAGACCATAGATTAAGAAATCAGCTCTGAAGCCACACAGACCCAAGGACAGTTTTTGCATCCTGAGAAGCACAATTTATAACCACTCAAGTTACAAAAAGGATAAGCAAAATGATGCCCAAAGTACCCTTCCTGTTAATCATCCCTCCAGCACTAAGCCATTTTAGAACACATAGTACCATGCACACTATGTCTATTATTTACTTGGGTATTCACTAAACCAGGATGTCTTATAATCTCAAACATACAATTTTAATAAAAGGAAATGCAAACCAGTTCATTTTCTGGATTTAAAGATCACCTCTGATCACATATATATGTATAATTTTAGGGTACTGGATGTGTAGAAAGCAATTTCTTTTCCATAACAAATGAGATAAAGGTAACCCTTAGGCTTCATGTTTTCATTTGTATTATAATGCTTAAAGACCAAATGTCAGTGCAGCACAGACAACTGTATAGCAACACACCACAGTGTTTTGACTTCTACAAACCACATCATATCGAGAAAGAATACTGAGTGCATCAATTCCTCATAAGCAGTTAGGAATAGAACCTCTTCAGTGGCTGTCGTCATGACATGATGTATGTAAAATACTTACCTTATACTAGATGCTCAACAAATGATAGCTAGTATTGGAAGAGACCCGAGTTGGTACTTTTGTTTTGAAGCTGTGATTAGAATATGTTTGGGAGACCAGAATTTCTTTGTTGTGTAAACTTGAAAGAAAGGGTGACAAGAAAAAGAAGATAGCAAATCTGGATAAAAGAAAGTCAGAAAACTATATGGTGGAAATAAAATCACAGGACATTTAAAAGGTCAATAATGCCTATTTTCTTCTATACTGTAAATCCCTCTTCTGAACTGCTCTCACTCTTCAACACTGTTTATTATATTCTCAAGGGGAAAACAACAAAATAGCAAGAACACTTTTTGAATTACACTAAGAAAACTTTTATTAGTATAAACAAGTTAGGGGAGGGGTGATGGTCGGTGGACAGCTACCTGTGTGGAAACTTGAGGATGAAGTCAGTGAGCTGCATGCATTTGAATGACATAGCCTGTCTCCTTACCTGAGTACAAGGCCCATCAACCAAAGCCTAGGATATAGAATAAATGAGATTGAACATCTCGGTGAAAAACATAACAGTATTCAAAACAGATATTGTTTGTCATTTCTGAGTCATCAAATCTCTTACCATTTACATGCTTTTTAAAAAAGATGAAACTATTATTTAACCTAACTACATATAATTTATTAGGCAATTTTAAGTCTTTAATCCTTACATTTATGACAAATATCTTAAAGTTCATTCACAGCCTTTGGTCAATCCCTTAGACTGTTCCTCTCAAATTCAAGGGCTTTCTTTGTGCTGGGCTTTGTTCTTAACTCGCTTTACATATAATAACTCATTTAAATCACACCAGTTTTAGCTCATAATTAGTTACAAGCTCTTGCTAAAGTAATACTAAAATTCAATAGTACTGGCCAACTCAAGCCTGTGCCTGAAAGCTCTACTCAGCACTGTTGTGCTCAGTGCTAAAATAAAGATACCATCAGTAGCACTCCCACCTGAAAGGGCCATTGTGACAATAACTGTTAGGCAAGAAAATAGAAATGAGAGGGGTGGAATGAGAGTAAGGCCAGTAAAGCCCACTAAAAGGGACTCAAAATGTTAACCAGTTAAAACTAGAAACCCAGAGAAGACTCAGAGTTAATGAGTTAATCGGTTACAGCTCAAAAGCTCAGGAGGTACTTGGCCTGGAATGTTTGAATATTCCTCAGATAAAGAAAAGTAACTGAGCACAGCCCATGTCCTCTTGTGTCAATTAGATCATGCTGTTGTAAAATTTACTTTAGTCTGTTAAAAGGCCCAGCTTATTTTTTTTTTAATTTTACCTATATGCTGTTTTTCCTACTCTAGCCACTAATCTGGTAATCTGCAACCTGGGCAAAAAATAAGCATTATGGTTAATTTAGCAAACAAGCCCAGCCATAAACAGCATAGAATAACAGAAAGAATTCCACCTTAAAGCAAAAGATTGCATTTTAAAACCCAGGAAGTTAAAAAGTAAAATTCTTATACTCTTTAGCAGACAGACAATAACTCGGCCTACCTTGGGGACAAGGCAGGGGGTTTTGATTGATATGCTCCCAGACAGAAGTTGTTATCCTGAGAAAGAATCAAAGCAGTAAATTTCTTGTGTTAAGCTGATTTTGCAGAATTACCTGAAGGACTGATAAGTCTTAGTGACTCATCAAAGATGAACATTCTGGGAGCACTTAACAAGTCTACACCCCTAGCCCTTTGTCACATTCCTGAAAATCCTCAACTGCCTATAAAACTCCAGACCCTAAACCCTTAGGGACACCTCTTCTCTGAAGTAGCCCACACTCCCATTTCTCAGTGTGTGCACTTTTCTGCTTTAAATAAACTTCTCATTCAACTCATAACATTTTCTCTCTACGCTTTTCCAGTGGTAAGTGTCTTTGTTACTTTGCTTTTTCATTCTAATCCTCTGGATTTCAGCTCAAACCTTCACTCTCTTTGTCCTATTTCAGATAAGTAGGAAGGGGCTGCCGAGAACTCAGATCTGGGCTTGCAAATTACCGTTGCCTGAGTGACCCGGATGGAACTGTGGCTATATGGTCATGCTCTTTAGTAGCTTGCCTGAAAGTCTCCTTTCTTTGCCTCTAGAAAGTTCCCAGAACATAATCTCACTCCATCCAGTGCTCTGTGGCTCCCCCAAATCTTGGGGTGGTAGGGACTCAGTTCCCACATTGTGCAGAACCAAGTGGTCACTGGATACCAGGTGATACTGGCTTAAGGATTTAGCAGGGGATGTGTCCCATGCTGAGTAGTAGTTCAGTGAACTTCCTTTACCACTCTGTTCTTTCACTCCCTGACACTTTTGCTTCAATAAATTCCTTCCTCACCTTGTACTGTGACCTCCCTGCATCTCTGAACTGACTTCCCCCCAACATAACCATTACCTGCATACCATCCACTGCCCTGTTAAGTTCTGACACTTTTCCTTACACTTTTTTAAACAGATGAAACTATTATTTAACCTAACT
This sequence comes from Smutsia gigantea, assembly GCA_032199065.1. Lineage (NCBI taxonomy): Eukaryota > Metazoa > Chordata > Mammalia > Pholidota > Manidae > Smutsia > Smutsia gigantea. Next base: position 46,694 of record JAVSCE010005951.1, on the reverse strand, counting down.
ACATATAATATTAGGCACGTTCTGATCAGTAACATTCACAATTGCGACCAGCTTCCCGGCATGAGGCTCAAAGGAGACCTTAGGCCATAGTGCCAACCTCCATAAAGTGCTTGAACACGTAAAACAGGAGTGGGGGAAGCACATGGTGAAAAAAACCAACAAGACTGATTAAAAATACTTCCTAGTTTATAAAGCTTTGCAGCTTAAATACAATGTGGCTAAGTACAGAGAAAAATAACATTGAGGGAAACACGTTCATGTGCCATGGGACGACCTGGATGAATGAAATGCTAGAGACAGCAAAAAGGCCAGTTCCTGTCAGCCTCCAAGCCTGTGGAGCATGCACAACCCCATGCCAGCCCCAGTCCTCCGGCTCCAGTGGGATGGCAATGTGCACGCATGGCCCAAGGCACACCAGCTCTCCATATGCTGTTTAGTCGCATGTCCAGGAAACTCCTAAATTCTGTGCGTTGCCCGCCCTGGTGAGACAGGGCCTGTGGGTTTAGGCAGAGTAGGGTGAGGCCTCTGGAAAAAAAAAAGCAAAGTAGGATAATAACAGTCAGAACAACGAAACAATGTGCAAAGCAGTCCCTATGGAAACTCCATGTTAAGCATTACACAAGGTCAGAGTCACACTAGTTCTCTAGGGTAAAGATACAAAACTAAGAATATAGGAATTCTTCAGTGAAATCAGTTAAAGCCCAAAAGGTCAGGAGCAACTTGGCCTGGAATGTTTGAGTGTTTCCCAGAAAATGAAAAGTATCTTAGCATAACCAGTGACTTCATTATGTCGATTAGATCATGACACTGTAAAATTCACCTTAGCCTGCTAAAAGGCCCAGCTTAATTTTAACTGTACCTATATGCTGTTTTCCCTTCTCTAAGCCTAATCAAGTAATCTACAACCTGGGCAAAAGATTAATTTAGTAATCAAGCCCAGCTATAAAGGGCCCAGGAAGAAGTAAGATTTTTTTTTTTGGTATCATTAATATAAAAATCACATGAGCAACATTGTGGTTACTAGATTCTCCCCATTATCAAGTCCCCACCACATACCCCATTACAGTCACTGCCCACCAGCGTAGTAAGATGCTATAGTCACTACTTGTCTTCTCTGTGCTATACTGCCTGCCCCGTGCCCCGCCCCCATGTTATGTGTGGTAATCTAATGACCCTTAAAGAAGATTCTTAACACGATTCTTAACACACTCTTTAGCAAACAGGCAACAGCCCAGCCCACCTTGGGGGCAGGGCAGGCGGTCTTCACTGACGCTCCCAGATGGAAGCTGCTATCCTGAGAAGGAATCAGAACAGCAAATTTCTTGTTACCTAAAAAAACTGATAAGAAAAAATGTCTCATCAAAAACGAGCATTCGGGGAACCACTTCACAAGTCTGCACCCCTGGCCCTTTACTACATTCCTAAAAATCCTCAACTGCCTATAAATACCCTAGATAACGCACCACCCGGGCTCCCCTGTCCCCTCCCAGCAGGAGCTCTGTCCTCTCTCTCTCTAAATAAAAGCCTCCCTGGCTCTCCTACCTTTTGTGTTTGCCAAGTTCATTCTTCGACTCCGCGAACAAGAACCCCGGTATGACAGGGACCCTCACCGCACACTACCTAAGACCCGCTGAGCGCCATTCTGCGCCTCCGCCCAAACAGATGTGGAGCGGCAAGGTGGCCAGAACCTGAGATGCCCCGGCCATATTCACCATGTCTGCGGTCACCTGTGAGAAAGCCACGCCTCCCAACCCTGCGCATGTGCAAGGCGGCCGTTCCGCCCCTGCAGGCTAGGAGACGCAGACGCGGGTACCGATTGGTTGGTGTGCACTGCGTTCGTGTTCGCTGCTCCGTGGGAAAACATGGCGGATCAAGCCAGGGCAGGGCTGTTTGTGAAAGCCAGCCGCGAAATTGGCTTTAGTGATGGGTGGGTGAGGGGCAGTCTCTCCTTGGGCCTTGAGGATGAAGAAGAGTACAGAAGCTAAGCCTTCCCCTGTAACATTGTCCGCAGTCCATTTGACTTTCTAACATTCTTTCATCTTTCCTTTCACTACTTAGTGCTCTGATTTTTGTGTAAATGTTACTCATGGCTTAATATTAGATGTTTTTTTCCCTCAGTGACTCCGGTAATTTTGCTTACCTTTCATTTTAAACAATTAAGACTTATAGAAAAGTTGCAAAACTAGTATAAATAATTCCCATACACGCTTCTCTTAGATTCTCCAAATTAACGTTTCACGTTTGCTTTGTCACTATAATTTTTTTCTGAACCATTTGAAATTGCAGGCATGATGTTCCTTTATCTCTACACAAAGATGATATCCTAAAAATAAGGACATAATCAGTTAAATGATCAAGATCAGGAATATAGTCTATTATATATATTATAGACTATTAAACAGTCCTTATTCAAATGTTACCAGTTGGCCCACTTAGGTCCTTTAGAAGAAATGAAAAACATTTTTTTCCCCTGGTGCACGATCTAATGGAGGATTACAAATTGCATTTGGTTGTCATGTCTGTTCTTTTAAAATCTATAACAGCTCCTAAGCCTTTCTTTGTCTTTCATAATACTGACATTTTAAATATAGGCTAGTTGCTTTGTAGAATGTCTCTCAATATGGATTTGTCTCCATCATGACAGGATTCAGATTACACATTTTTGGTAGAAATGCTGTGCTCTTGATGCATCACATCAGAACACAGGCAGGATACCTCTCTGTCTCAGTATGGCAATGTTACCTTTCATTACTTGCTTAAGGTTGTTACTGAAAGGACCAAACTAACGCCATGACAGGCCCCAGAAAGCCTCAGAAATCAGAGGGCCGGAGTTTCAGTTTCCCCGAAACCACCTGAAAGAATAGGAAAATTTTAAGTAGGCTCTGACCCTTGGCCTGAGTCATAAAAACCGGCCTGAACACAATGACACAATAGCTTGCAAACCCGTGCCTAGGTAATCTTTCCCAAACTGATAGACCTTAAAGATAAAGCCCTTTGAGACCCTAATTGAAATATTTTTGCTATCGAATCATCAGCAGACCTCCCCCTCGCCTCCCCCTGGTTGTGGTCCCTTTTCCTTTAAAACCTCCTGTGATTTCTGCTTGGGGTCAGACTCCTCTGCTCCTGCGTGAGTTATGAGTCTTGACCCCAGCGCGCTGGTGGAATCAATAAACCTCTTGCTGTTTGCATCAAGACCGGTCTCTTGTGAGTATTTGGGTCGCCGTCCATCCTGGGGCTGAGCAGGGCCTGTTTTCTGGGTCTTACATTTGGGGGCTCGTCCGGGATCTGTGGCCACCCTATTCTCCAGAGACCCACTTGGAGGTAAGCAAAGGATCCTTAAGTTTCTGTGTGCGCCGGCGCCTGTTTGTTCTGTCAGATATCTGGGTCTGTGAAAAGCCCTTTCGGTTTGGCAGCCGCTTGTCGCTCCCGTAAGGGAACGAAAAGCTGTGGTAAGGCAGACATGCCAGGGGCCACAAGCTGCAACCCTGGGGGACGCCCCTGGGTGTGAAACGGGGGATTTTTCCGCCCGTCTGTTGGAAGGGGAAAGGGTCCGGTTTGAGCGGATTCAATGGAGGGACCCTCCCCCGTCTGAATACCTCTCGTGTCTGTGGAAAACGAGAGGAGGAAAGTGTTTGTTGGCGTCTTTTGTCGTTTTGTGGCTTGCTGTTTTTGTGTATTTAGAAACGACCAAAATGGGACAGACTGTGACAACCCCTTTGTCTCTGACTTTGGACCGCTGGACGGGCGTCAAGAATAGGGCCCATGACTTGTCTGTAGAAGTTAGAAAAAGACAATGGCAGACCCTCTGCTCGACTGAATGGCCAGCCTTCAATGTAGGTTGGCCTCCTGTGGGTACTTTTAACAGAGAATTAATTTTTGCAGTTAAGAATCTTGTTTTTCACCCAAGACCCGATTCTCACCCTGACCACCAACCCTACATCATGTAACCAATAAGAAAAACTGCTGTTTTGATTGTTTCCTTTCATCATGTACTTCTTTGTCCATATTGTGTAAAAGTAATTTCTCATAACAAAAGCTGTCTTCCTCTCTTCTCTGAGTATTAAAGTGAACAACTGAGCAGAAGAGGGTTTGGACTTGTATCCCTGCCATCCCTGGGCAGCCCCTGCAGAAGAAGATGGCAGAGGTGTTACAGCTACAGAAGATGGGGATGGGAGGGAGGAATCCAAGTGATCCTGGCCTCAGAAATTCAGGCCTGCCTGTATTCATTTACAGGGAGATTTTTCTAAATGGAAGAATCTCATTTCAGAGTATGGGGAGAGGTCTGTTGTTAATTTATTGTTAACTTTTTGAAATTGGATTACAAAATGTTTGCTCCTTCAGCTTGGGCTGGACAGTTGATTTAATAAACTACGCAGCTTCTTGTATACTTTGGCAATAAGCTTTCTTAACAGGCAAAGCTTCTCTTGTAAGAACTGGAAGCATTTGCTTTTTTTCAGTTCGTATCCAGTGTTTTTTAAAGGGGCCAAAGATTGACTTTGCACTGTATTTTTCCACTGCAGTTAATGGGCCACTGATTCCCCCCACACCCAAGTTATCAAGCCTCTCTACTTCCCTCCCTCTCTCTGTTTCTCTCTTTGGAAATGTACTTGATTTGAGAGACTGCACTGTTTCTGCAGGGTGGGGGAGTCAGCATAGAGCAGGTATGTAAGGCCAGCAATACACTTTCAGCAAGGCTCCCTCACTTGCACTCTCCTGTCAGTAAATTATTATATATTACCCCTTCCTCCCATAAGTCTTTTTAAAATGTGGATAGATGAGACCCTACTGAAATTGTGTATCATACTATGGGTAATATCTTTTTCATATACTTATCAAAGTGTGAAGTTGTTTTGCTTGTACCATTCCAGTTTTGAGCTGTAATAGTTCATTGTTGTAATTAAAGAAAAGATTTCTTCATAAATAACTTTAAAGATGAACACATACAACTGAATATAGAAAATCTTTCAATAATTGTAATTATAAGGGAGAAACTGATGTTTACTTTGATCTTTAAAATTGGGGCACCTCTTAACCTTTTAGTAACTTTATTTCTGTATTGCTTTATATTTTATGAGATTAGCTTTGAGAAATAGTCTTGATTTTTAAACCAAAGATTTTCTAAAACCTTAAGGTCTAGTCTAAACCAATTTAAACTTAATCTGGTTATCTAATCAAAGAAAATTTTTTCCATTTTTAAATTGCTATTTTTTAAAAGCTTTAATTACCCATTTTATAAACTTTATATTCATATTTGTCTGAAGTTCTTATTTTTCCAGTATGTCTAAACCAAAGTTTCAAGTGTTGGTACTAAATAGAAGCAGAACTGCAGGAACCCCAAAACCTAAAATATATCCTGAAGTAGAATCCCCTCCCAAATGGCCGGAACCTTACCCTCCCCGGTATTATCTTGAACAGGCGGCAGAACCTGCTCCAGCCCCTGAGCCACAACCTGCTCAGCCGGTAGTGCAAGAAAGGGAAGAAGAAGGGCCCAATGCTCCCCCTTTACCAGCGGCAGCGGGGGGCCCAGCGACGGGTACCAGAAGTCGTAGAGGGGCCCCTCCTGGGGATGGGCCGGATTCTACTGTAACCCTCCCACTTAGAGTTTATGGCCCTCCCGTGCTGCCCCCCGGAGTCCAACCCATGCAGTATTGGCCATTTTCTTCTGCAGATATATATAATTGGAAGGCTAATCATGCTTCCTTTTCAGAAAATCCTGTAGGACTTACTGGATTAATAGAGTCTCTCATGTTCTCCCACCAACCCACTTGGGACGATTGCCAGCAACTGTTGCAGTCTCTTTTCACCACGGAAGAGAGAGAGAGAATCCTGTTGGAAGCCTGGAAAAATGTTTTAGGAGACAATGGGCAACCCTCCCAACTTCCCCATGTGATAGATGCTGGATTCCCGCTGACTTGACCCAATTGGGACTTCAACACTCCGGAAGGTAGGGAGAGGTTGACTGTCTACCGCCGGGCTCTGGTGGCAGGTCTCAAGGGGGCTGCGCGACGGCCCACTAATCTGGCTAAGGTAAGAGAAATTCTTCAGGGGCCCACTGAACCGCCTTCAGTTTTTCTTGAGCGCCTTATGGAGGCTTATAGGCGCAATACTCCTTTTGATCCCACCTCTGAGGGACAGCGGGCAGCCGTAGCTATAGCATTTATAGGGCAATCAGCTTCTGATATCAAAAAGAAGCTGCAGTGCCTCGAAGGATTGCAGGATTTTACTTTACAGGACCTAGTGAAGGAGGCTGAGAAAGTGTATCACAAAAGAGAGACAGAGGAAGAGAAAGAAGAAAGGCAGAAGAGAGAGAGAGAGGAAAGGGAGGATAGAAGAGACAGAAGACAGGAGAAAAACTTATCTAGAATTTTGGCCACAGTGGTAGGAGAGAAAGAAAGGATTTCAAGGGCCTAGGCAGGTAGGGAACCTGAGCAACAGGGGCCAGATGACAACGAGAAGCATGGGCAGACCACCCCTTGGCAAAGATCAATGTGCCTACTGCAAGGAGAGAGGGCACTGGGCCCGAGAGTGCCCGAGGAGGAGGGGCAGAAACCCAAAAGTGTTAACCCTAGATGAAGAAGATTAGAGGGGACGGGGCTCGGATCCCCTCCCCGAGCCCAGGGTAACCTTACAGGTGGAGGGGCGACCAGTGGACTTTCTGGTCGATACCGGGGCAGAACACTCTGTGTTACTAGAACCCTTGGGAAAATTGAAAGACAAAAAGTCCCTAGTCCTGGGCGCCACAGGAAAAAAACTGTATTCATGGACTACCTGAAGAGATGTAGATTTAAGTGTGGGACGGGTAACCCACTCATTTCTAGTTATACCTGATTGCCCCTCCAACCTGTTAGGGAGAGACCTTGCAAAGAAACTGGACCCAGTGGCCAGCGGATGGCCATCCTGCTTAAAGGCCATTGCAGCAGTCGCGATCCTGGTCAAGGACGCTGACAAACTAACTATGGGACAACAGGTGACTGTAATTGCTGCCCATGCCCTAGAGAGTGTTATCCGCCAGCCTCCTGATCGGTGGATGACGAATGCTCGCATGACCCACTACCAAAGCTTACTGCTGATGGAGAGAATCATTTTTGACCAGCCTGCCCTCCTTAACCCCGCTACCTTACTGCCTGAGGACACTGAGGAGCCAGTTGTTCACACTTGTGCAGACATACTGGCTGAGGAAACTGGAGTCAGAAGTGACCTCACAGACACCCCCTGGCCTAACGGTACCACCTGGTTCACGGATGGCAGCAGCTTCGTAGTTAAAGGTAAGAGGATGGCTGGGGCTGCAGTAGTAGATGGAGAGCAGACAGTGTGGGCAAGCAGTGTACCTGAAGGGACCTCAGCTCAGAAGGCAGAACTCATAGCCTTGATACAGGCTTTGAGGCTAGCTGAGGGGAAAGTTATCAACATCTACACGGATAGTAGATATGCCTTTGCCACAGCACATGTACATGGTGCCATCTACCGGCAGAGAGGATTACTAACATCGGCAGGTAAAGAGATTAAAAATAAAAAAGAAATTCTGAGTCTATTAGAGGCAGTGCATTTGCCTAAAAAGGTGGCCATCATACACTGCCCTGGGCACCAAAAAGCCACAGATATGATAGCTAAAAGAAATCAGTTAGCTGATCAGACAGCAAAAAAAGCTGCCCACGGAACCCCAATATTGCCAGCAATGTGTGACTATGAAACAAAGACCAGCCCTGAGGGATTCCAGTACACTAAAGAAGATTACCAAATCATGAATCGCCTAGGGTATACCATAGAAACGCCTCAAGGATTAAGAAAGACAGGGGATGGGAAAATCATATTCCCCCAGAGAGAGGCTAAAGAATACATAAGACTGCTCCACCAGCTCACCCATCTGGGGACCAAACACCTGAAGAAAACAGTAAAATCATCCCCCTACTATGTAATTAGACTTCCTGAGGTTGTCAAGGCTGTAGTTAAACACTGTATCCCTTGTGCCATGACGAATGCAGGTTCCAACCGACACCCCCCTGGACGAAGATTGCTGGGTGATCGACCTGGAGCTTACTGGGAAATAGACTTTACTGAAATAAAACCTGCCAAATATGGAAATAAATATCTACTAGTTTTTATAGATACCTTCACAGGATGGGTAGAGGCATACCCAACTAAGACAGAAACTGCCAACATAGTGGCCAAGAAGATATTAGAAGAAATTTTTCCCAGGTTTGGAATCCCTAAGGTAATCGGATCTGACAACGGGCCCGCCTTCGTTGCTCAGGTAAGTCAGGGATTGGCCAAACAAATGGGGTTTAGTTGGAAATTACATTGTGCATATAAACCCCAAAGCTCAGGACAGGTAGAGAGAATGAACAGAACTCTAAAAGAGACCTTGACTAAATTAGCCTTAGAGACCGGCGGGAATGACTGGACAGCTCTCCTTCCCTTTGCCCTGTTCCGGGTAAGGAACACCCCAAGGTGCTTTGGACTAACCCCCTATGAGCTTTTGTGTGGAGGACCGCCCCTCCCCTTGTAGAAGCAGGGAAGATACATAACCCTGATGTTGTTCTTTCTCAATCTTTGTTCGTCCGCCTAAAAGCCCTAGAAGTAGTTCGCCAACAGGCATGGGAACAACTGAAAGAAGCTTACTCCACTGAGACCACCACCGTCCCTCACCAGTTCCAAGTGGGAGACGCTGTCTACGTATGCAGACACCGTGTTGGGAATCTCGAGCCTCGGTGGAAAGGACCCTACCTAGTCCTGCTGACAACTCCCACTGCAGTGAAGGTCAAAGGAATAGCCGCCTGGATCCACGCCTCCCACCTAAAAGCTGCACCAAAGGCAGAAGAAGATGAGTCCTGGCACGTGGAAAAGACTGATAATCCTCTTAAGCTTCGCTTACACCATCTCGGAGTAGCAGCTGGAGTAAGTACTGGAACTGCAGCTTTGATACAAGGGCCTCAGCACTTCCAGATGTTGAAAGCCGCAATGGATGAGGACTTACGAGCCTTAGAACAATCTATCTCCAAACTAGAGGAATCCCTGACTTCTTTGTCTGAAATAGTATTGCAGAATAGGAGAGGGCTAGATTTGTTGTTTTTGAAGGATGGTGGACTGTGTGCTGCATTGAGGGAAGAATGCTGCTTCTATGTAGATCATTCTGGAATTATAAAAGACTCCATGTCTAAGCTGAGGGAAAGGTTAGATAAACGCCTGCGGGAACGAGAATCTCAACAAGGATGGTTTGAAGGATGGTTTAGTAAATCTCCCTGGTTTACTACTTTAATATCTTCCCTTTTAGGACCTATTCTGATTCTGCTTCTGTTATTCACTATTGGCCCTTGCATTCTGAACAGATTAGTAACTTTTATTAGAGAACGGATTAGTGCAGTACAAATCTTAATGTTAAGACAACATTACCAGTCCGTACCTAATTCTGAAAAAGAATTTTATGATAATACGGAATTCTAGTTCTATGATTAGAACTATGCATAAGAAGAAGTGGGGAATGAAAGGACCAAACTAACGCCATGACAGGCCCCAGAAAGCCTCAGAAATCAGAGGGCCTGAGTTTCAGTTTCCCCGAAACCACCTGAAAGAATAGGAAAATTTTAAGTAGGCTCTGACCCTTGGCCTGAGTCATAAAAACCGGCCTGAACACAATGACACAATAGCTTGCAAACCCGTGCCTAGGTAATCTTTCCCAAACTGATAGACCTTAAAGATAAAGCCCTTTGAGACCCTAATTGAAATATTTTTGCTATCGAATCATCAGCAGACCTCCCCCTCGCCTCCCCCTGGTTGTGGTCCCTTTTCCTTTAAAACCTCCTGTGATTTCTGCTCAGGGTCGGACTCCTCTGCTCCTGCGTGAGTTATGAGTCTTGACCTCAGCGCGCTGGTGGAATCAATAAACCTCTTGCTGTTTGCATCAAGACCGGTCTCTTGTGAGTAGTTGGGTCGCCGTCCATCCCGGGGCTGAACAGGGCCTGTTTTCTGGGTCTTACATTACCATTGTGCTGACAATTCCCAAATGTATTTCAGTCCTTTCCTCTAAGCTCTATACCAGTGTATCTTTCCAAGAGGGTTCTAGCAGCCTCTAGTGACCTGTGTCATTGCTCCCTTGAATCTTTTCTCTGCTCACCAGTCAGAGGGATCATTTAAAAAAATAAATCAGATCACATCACTTCTTTTTTAAAAAACATTTCAATGGCTTTCTACAGTATTTAGAATAAAATATATACTCTGATTTACAAGGCCATGCATCATATATTCCTGTATCCAAACACATCTTACACCATCCCTTCTTCCTGTACTTCACCCTACTTCAGCCACACTGGTCTTGAACAGACCCAGCTCTCTTCTGTTCTCCTGTTCTATGACTTTTACAGTCTCTCCCCTATCAGGAATGCTCTTCCCTCTGTTCATACTTACTGCAACTCATCTCTTGAATTTTTTCTTATATACTCTTCCTCTGAGACTTGACTACCACATAAAATAGATCACTCCAATTCACCCTTTTCTAGCTCAACTTTTTGTTTTCCTTACAGCTATTATCACAATTGCAATTGTTTGACTTATTTTTCTGTCTATGTAGATTGTAGTTCTGTGCCAACTGAAATAAGTTGAGAGCAGGAACTTGGCCATTTTTTCTTTATATAATGGGCCTAATAAATGGGTAGTAAATATTAGTCTTTAGGCCTTAGTATCTTGCTTTATAATTTAAAAGGCAAAAGACATGAATAAGAATGTTCATAGTGATGCCAGGGTTCTTGTTTGCAGAGCTGAAGAATGAATTTAACAAACACTCAAGGTAGGAGAGCAAGGCAGAGGCTTTTATTTAGAGATAAAGTGAGAAGACAGAGCTCCTGCCTCATGCCAGGAGGGGACAAGAGAGCCCTGGGTGGTGCTTTATCTAGTGGATTTATAGGTGGTTGAGAGACAAACTGCCAGATGATCTGAAAAAGTTTATTTTTGAAGAGATACTTAGTTCCTTCTCAGTGGGTTATTTTCAAAGTTAGCTTATGTAAATCCGGGGAGAGGAAATCCTGAGGCAAAATACCTCTAAAAACCGAAATCAGTCAAAAGGAGAAATAAAGTTTAAAACCCTTTTACTGCTCACAAACTGCAGTCCTGCCCATCTGTCTTTCCTGCTCCAGCCACAGCAAAACCTGCCCTCCTCCTCACCTCTCAGGTACAGAGAAGCCCTCCATTGCCCAGGTAATAACCCGTTGACATGGAGATGAACTTCTCTTCACCCCTGAGGAATTACGCAAATCTACTAAAGCCAAACTTATCTGCACCCTTGAGCTCCTGTTGATATGCATATGTACCAAAGCCAGGCGAGCTTTCTGGATAAACTACAATTTTACCCACAGCTTAACACAAGAAATTTACTGCTCTGATATTTTCCCAAGATAGCCACGTTTTGATCTGGGAACATATCATTAAAGACTGCCTGCTTTGCTTCCTAGATGGGCTGAGTTATTGTTTGTTTGATTAAAATGCAATCTTAGCTTTAAGATAGAATTTTTCCTAGATAAACTGGGCCTTTGAACAGGCTGCAGTAAATCTTACAATGGTATGTTTTAATTCACACAGTGAAAATATAGGCTATGCTGAGATACTTTATCTGGGGAGTATTCAAACTTCTAGGTCAAGTTGCTCTTGGCTTTTTAGTTTTAACTAATCTCACTGAAAAATGCTTATATTCCTAGTTTGATATTTTTACTTTAAAGAATTAATGTGACTTTGGCTTTGCTTAATTGTTCAATATGGAGTTTTGGTAGGGGTCTTTTTCGGAAGGTCCTCCCCCTACTCTGTCTAAGCCCATGGTCCCTGTGAGAAAGGGACTTGGGTGTAGTCAGAGTAGGGGGAGGGCCTCTGGAAAATGCAAGGCAGGATATTTGCAGTCAGAGCAATGTAACTACATGCAAGAAAACGCCCTACAAAAACTGTGTTAAACATTAAGCTCTAGGATCATTCTTCAGTAAGATCAGTTAATGTACCCCAGATAAAGAAGAGTACCATGTGTTTTTATTATGCTAATCATTTGTAAGATTCACTTTAACATGCTAAAAGGCCCAGGGCTATGTGCTGTCTTTCCTCTTTCAGATTTGATGGGGTGGTTTTGCAAACTGGGCAACTAATTTAGCATGCAGACCCAGCTGTAAACAACATAGTAAAAGGCAGGAAAGATTCCACCCTAAAGATAAGATTGCATTTTAACACCCAGAAAGTTTAAGAAACAAGATTCTTAAGTTATTCTTTAGCAAACAGACAATACCTCAGCCCACCTTGGGGGCTGGGCAGGCTGCCTTTTGATATGCCAGGATCCCCGAGAGAGATGGGAGCAGGAAATTCCTTGTGTTAAGTTAATTCTGGGTGTTCAGACCCCACTTAGCAGTTTCATACCCTTAAGGTTTTTTTTATGTTCTCAAAAAATCCTCATTTTGCCTATAAAACCCCCTAGACAACGCACCACACCAGGCTCTCCTGTCCTCTCCTAGCGTGAGCCGGGAACTCTGTCCTCTCACTCTATTTCTAAATAAAAGTCTGTACCTTGCTCTCCTACCTTGGATGTTTGCTAAGCTCATTCTTCGGCTTCGTGAACAAGAACCCTGGCATAACCTGTCTCAATAGCAGCACTTTTTTGGTAATAGTCTCAAATTGAAAACTATGCAAAGGCTCTAAGTAAGAGAATGGATAAAAGTGAGACAGGGACCATGGGCTTAGACAGAATAGGGTGTGGGCCTCCGGATAATGCAAGGCAGGATATTTGCAGTTAGAGCAATGTAACTACATGCATGGAAACCCCCTACCAAAACTCCGTGTTAAACATTAAGCTCTAGGGTCATTTGTCAGTTAGATCAGTTAATATTCCCCAGATAAAGAACAGTAGCACATGTTTTTATTATGCTAATCATTTGCAATCATGTGTAAGATTGACTTTAGCATGCTAAAAGGCCCAGGCCTATGTGCTGTCTTTCCTCTTTCAGATCTGATGGGGTGGTTTTGCAAACTGGGCAACTAATTTAGCATGCAGACCCAGCTGTAAACAACATAGTAGAAGGCAGGAAGGATTCCACCTTAAAGATAAGATTGCATTTTAACACCCAGGAAGTTTAAGAAGCAAGATTCTTAACTTACTCTTTAGCAGACAATACATCAGCCCACTTTTTGATATGCTTGTAGACCAGTGATGCCAGGGTTCTTGTTCACGAAGCTGAAGAATGAGCTTAGCAAACAGCCAAGGTAGGAGAGCAAGGTACAGGCTTTTATTTAGAAATAAAGCGAAAGGACAGAACTCCCAGCACACACCAGGAAGGGACAAGAGAGTCTGGTGTGGTGGGTTGTCTAGAGGTTTTATTGGCAGATGAGGATTTTTCAAGAACATGAAAAAAAAAGGTTTAGGGGTGTAGACCTGCTATGTGGTGTCTGAACACCCAAATTAACTTAACACAAGGAATTCCCTGCCCTGATCTCTCTCCGGAACATCTGCATCCTGGTCTAGGAGCATATCAAAAGGCAGTCTCCCAGCCCCCAAGGTGGGCTGAGGTATTGTTTGTTTGCTAAAGAGTAAGTTAAGAATCCTGCTTCCCAAACTTCCTGGGTGTTAAAATGCAATCTTATCTTTAAGGTGGAATCTTCCCTGCCTTTTACTATGTTGTTTACAGCTGGGTCTGCATGCTAAATTAGTTGCCCAGTTTGTCCTGGGCCTTTTAGCATGCTAAAGTAAATCTGACAAGTGATTAGCATAATAACAACATGGGCTACTCTTCTTTATCTGGGGAACACCAACTGATCTTACTGAAGAATGACCCTAGAGCTTAATGTTTAACACAGAGTTTTTGTAGGGGGTTTCCTTGCATGTAGTTACATTGCTCTGACTGCAAATATCCTGCCTTGCATTTTCCAGAGGCCCTCCCCCTACTCTGACTACACCCACAGTCCCTGTCTCAAAAGGAAATGTGATGGACATGATGGACTTTCCATTCAAATAGGCCAGAATTTCAACTCAGAATCTCCATCTCCAAAAATGTCTAATAGCTGGGTCATGTCAGCATGTTATTTTGCCTCTGAGCCCATTGCCTTTCTTACATGGTTACTGTAAGGAATAGGCACAATCTGTGATACTTGATCACTTTTATCTTCATGTATTTCTAATGTAAGAACTTGGTCTGTTTGGAGACTTGGGGTTTGGGTTCTGTAGTCACATTAATTTTCTATGCTGTGTAATGAATTGCCACAAACTTAGAGGCCTAAAACACCAGTTTATTGCCTTGCAGTTCTCTGTAGGTCAGAATTCTGGGTAGCCTTGACTAGTTTTGGTGTTTAGGGTTGCAAAAGGCAGAAATCACCATGTTAACCAAGTTGAGCTCTTATCTGAAGCTCTGGGAAAATAGGCTTTTGAGTTTATTCAGGTTGTTGATTGAAGCTAGTTCATTGCAGCTGTAGGACTGAGGTCCCTTATTTTTTGCTGGCTGTCAGCCAGGGGTTGCTCTTAGTTCCTAGAGGGTGTTCTCAGGTTTTTTTCTTCCTAGCTTCCTCCAACTTCAAGCTGGCAGCAGCACATCAAATCCTTCTCATGCTTTGAATCTCTCTGTCTTCTGGAGAAAATAATCTGCCTTTAAAGAGCTCAGGTGATAAGATTAGGCCTACCTGGGTAGTCTTTCCATGTTTAAGGCCAGCTGATGAGTAATAAAATCTGCAAATCCCTTTTGCCATGAAATAATGTAATCTCAGGGTAACATCAAAGTTGATGGGGACCATATTAAACTTCTGCCAACCACAGTAACACTGGACATTACTTGACTGCACATTTATTTCATGATGGTCCAGAATTCTTTGATATATGTCAGAAAACCCCCAAAGCTTATCCCAGGTTCACAAATGGGCTAGACATGCTGGCTGTGCCTTCATGGAGCCTCGGCTCTCTTTCCTGCACAGATACATCCATTTTTTCTTTCAAACTCTGGTGATTTCGATGCCTTTTTATCTGATTATCTCTCTAGTTTATTGATGCTCAGTCATTTACGGAAATAATATCTATCAGCAAATATGTGGAGTGTCTATTATACTTGTTACTACTCATCAAGACCACCCCTGGCAAGGTGTTAGGCTCATACTAGGTGTTTCTTAGATGTCTGCTGAATAAATGAGTGAGTGAAAAATGACAGGTTTTGCCATTAAGTGGCCTAAGTGTATTTGAGAAACAACCCATATCCACACTCAAAGATAAATAGCAATATAAGAATTATAACTAGTTTTTGAAAGGTGGTCCAGGATATAGAACAGTGTTTGTGTGTGTGTGTGTGTGTGTGTGTGAGTGTGTGTGTGTGTGTGCATGCGCAAGGAAAGTTTTGTGGTAGTAGAGCTAGAATTGGTCCTTGAGAAGTATATATTATTTGGATGGGTGGAAGGATAACCCACAGACTGAGTAGGAAGAACTGTGTAAGTAAAGGTGCATCTTGGGATGGGAGCAATCATTCTGGATGGGAAGCAAGAGCTGAGAGGCAGGCTGTGGTCTCACAGAAACTTTGAATGTCAGGTAAGGTAAAGAAATGTCCAACTGAGTTATCTCAAGGAGACAAAAGTTTACCAAAGTGAAGCACTTACTCTCTGGAATACAGATGATATTAATACAGTTTTCTTAATTCTCTGTGAAAGTTTTCTTAAGAAAATTTTCTTAATTTTGAAACTTCCTCTCATAAATACTACGTTGGGTCTTTAGGAAGAGTACCATTTGCAAGGTAACAACAGACACATTGCAAGTCAAAGTAAGAGTCCTTTATTCCATATTCAGCTAACAAACAACAATCTGAAATAAGTTAATTTGTAGTTTGTAGCCATTGGACTTGGCTGGAGTTCTTTCCCATCTCACTTTGGAGCTAAATGTCCCTGCAGTATCCTCTTCTTTCCCCAACATCAAGAATTATGGTTACTCTGCAGAAAGGCCTACCATCTAGGAAAGTAATTGGTAAACAAATCATAGAATAAAATGTCTTAGGAAAGCATCAAATACACTTGTGGGAATGTGGACAAAATATACACACTATGCTAACAACGGGAAGACAGCTATTTGCATTTGCTTACTACAAGCAGAAAGATTGGAATGCAGTAGCCTCATTAGGAGTAAATGTTTCATAGGTAAACACAGCAATATGAAGGGGCGGTGAGGATGATGACGCACACAGGCTGCAATCTAATGACTGCAGCCCTGAGTGGGAATCTTGCTTTGGGAAAGCCTGCAGTTTTCTGGGAGACAGTGCAAATCTGTCCTTCAGGTTCTGCCTACATGACAGAAGCCTGGCTGTAGCCACTGTCCTTGGGGTAAATGAGTCTTCTCCTTTAGGTACTATACTTTACCAATCTGAGGGAGCTCAATATTTGTGGGATTATTAAAGGAAAGTCTTAGTGAAGGACCAATGGGAGGAAGCCATAAAATGAGATATCTCATTGGGCCAAATGCTTTAATGGGCATCTGCCAGCTTCTAAGCTTACCAGGAGGAATACGGCATTTCTGAGGGAGGAAGACCACAAACTGAGCTTTGACATTAATTCTTCAAAATTACACTGTCATATTCTAAACTTACTCTTCTTCTGGGACACTGGGAATAGTGAGCCTGATAATAATGACCTGTCTCTTCTACTGTTCCCCAGGAGGGTAGTGGTCTCTTGGTGGAGCAATGTACAAACAACAGCTGAGGGACTCCCCAAGAGGTGCTGTGGGATAATCAGTATCTGAGAGGCACAAGGCCTAGGTATTTGATCTACTTGTGTTTTCTGAAGATGACTATTTCATTTGCATTGTCTGGTGCAACCTGGGCTGCTCCTGGGCAGCCACTGGGCTCCAGGAGCTGCCTCTCAAGGCTCACTTAGAATCCACTGCATCATTGAAGACATGCTGGGAGCGCCTCTGATTCATGGGTGATAGTGACACACAGGTACACAAGAAACACCAGACACAGCAAGGCCACTGCTATGAAGAAGGTGAGGGTGCCCATAAAGGTGGGTGGCTTCATGGGCAGGCGGGTCAGGGGGCTTTCGGCTGGGATCTGGCTGGTCAGGCTGAGTATGTACCCAAGAGACCAAGCTATGCTTCTGTTCCCTTCCTGTGGAGAGAGGAGGTGGCTCAGTTCTCAGGTCAGGCTCAAGGTGGGAATCACATACCCAGGGCACTCCACTGTCGCCCTCATGAAACACCTACTGGACACTGTTGTCTATGGAAGTCAAGGACTTGCCCAAGTTCAGAGACTGGGCTGGAACCCAGGTTACTGTGACCACAAAGGCTTGGGGGCCCTCTCTCCATCACTGCAGAGAAAACATCCAGAAGAATTAATTCCCACAATCTTGTCACGTCCAAGAGTGAAGAGGGCATAGTTAATAACATGAAAAATGTCTACTGTTGGGTACAGAAGTGTCTGAGGCTAAAGAAAGAAGCGAATGAGTGGTTTACTGAACCCAGGACCAGTTTCTAAGAACAGGGTCAGTGGGTCAGTCTAAATGGGAAACTGACTTTGCCTGTTTCTTCTGGCAATTCCATAATTTTTTGTTGACATGTTTTTAGGCTATTTTATTAGGTGTATAAATGTTTCAAGTTTGCAATCTTCATAATGAATTGAACTTTTTATCGTTACGTTGTAATCTCTATCTTGAATGATGCTCATTATCTTAAAAACTATTTTGTCAGATATCAAACAGCTACAGAAGTTTTCTTATGGGTAATTAAAGTATTGTTTATACTTTCAATCTTTCTATGCCCTTACATTTAAAGCCTAAGTGTTCTCTTACAAAGAACATACACTTGATTTTAAAACGTCCAATCTGACAATGCCTGTCTTTTAACTGGTAAGTTTAGTCCATTTATACTTATTGATAATATTTGTACTTTTTTCTAATATCTTAGTTTTCAATTTTCAACTAGTGCTATTATCCTGTGTATTTATTTATTTTCTTGCCTTAAAAGTGATATATGTATTCCCCTTTATAAGATGAGCATTTTAGACCACTCTTTGGTCCCTGTATCCTATGACCCTCAACCCTACCCCCATCACATTGCATATTAGCTATACTCGAATTTTGGGTTGTTATGGATGGATTCTTCTCTTTTGCTTTTCTTTGGTGTTAGTTTTCTTTTTCCTTTTTTAGAATAAATTTTAGGCCACAACATCATTTATTCTTATTTCTTATGTTCTTATAACATCTCCTAGATTTATTTCTCTTCTCATTTGATTACATCCTCCAAAAATATTTTTGATGTAAATCTTTGTGTGGGAAATCTTCTGAAGTCTTTTCATGCCCTCACTTTGAATACTAATTTGGCTTGATATAAAATTCTTTGTGAATAAAGGAAAGGAACTTGAAACCTAAAAATCTATATCCACCTAAATTGATATTCAATGGAAAGTCATTCTCCATTCTCATAATTTCCTGGTAATTAGATTCATTAGAAGCAAAGCTTAGAGAGCACATGTTACCAATAGTTCTTATATGTCTCCAGACATCCTTAGTTTTAGTAGATGACTTGATTTTATTTATGTAAAAGTAGACAGAGGCCTAATGCCAGACATTAATTGTTTAATCTGATGATTGCCAAAGGTAATACCAAACAGCCTGACTCTAGACCTACTTCAGGCTTTACATCAGTTATTCCTGAAACAAGAAAACCTTCCCAGAACCTGGGGAACATAGTGCTGGGCAAATGTGTCAGCAAGGCTGAGTCCTGCCTGAAAATAAGGTCTGGAGGGGACTGAGCCCAGCTGCTTGGTGACAGCTGTGATTCTACTTTCAGACCATTCTAGACACTTGGCAGTAAATACAATTACCTCAGGCTCATTCCAAAAAAATTCTTATTTAATGCTGCTAAATCCCATATCCTTTCTCACTGACATCAGTGTAACTAAAGAGAAATTCATTACTATCTTCTTTAAAACATTACTGTTATAGTTGAAGCTTCTTTCAGGATAATCTTTCAGATCCTTAACATATTTACTTACTCAACAAATTTCCTATGCACCTATGTATTTCCTATACTTTCTATTACAGAAGATTCAGGGTTCCCATTTGCCCTCATCACCCACTGGTTCTTGGCTTCTCATCCTTGCTTTACTTATGTGAGCACCTCCTCTGCATTCTCTGTCATCTCTTCAGGGACGTTCACAAGGGATCAAAGTCTCATTGGCTTCCATTCAGCTAATTAAAATCACCTCTATCCTTTTATCTTCTACATTTCTTTCACACATACACTCAAACCTCTATTTTGAAAGGAAGAGGAGAAAATAGTGCTTTGACTTACTTCTTTTTTAAAATGTACTTGGGGCCAGGTCTCCTTAGTGAATTTATATCCATTTACAAGCAAGTGGTAGATATAGTGGGCTGAGAAGCAGGAGGAGTGGGCATACACCTCATCAAACCTGGGGAGCAGCAATGGGAGCTGAAAGGTGGTTCAAAAGAGGTGAGAGGCAGGCCAGGCAGGCATGTTTTAAAATACACATTTCAAAACACCTTAGGTCAACAAGTCACATTTTAAAGACTCTTATATCACCCAGAATTTCATAATAAAAATTACTGTCAAATAATGCAATTATATAACAATGAAAATATCCCTATACAATGTTATGTAAAAGCAACCTGTAAGTTTATGGAGTGTGTATTATGTACCAGACATTGTTCTAACCACTGTACCTGTGGTTAGAACATTGATCCACAATGAGGGTATGAGGTGGTTCCCTCATTGCCCCATTCCATGATGTGGTAAAAGTAGAATAGCATAAGAGCTAAATTCAGAACATACATACACATGCAAACAAATGGAAGAAATTCTGCTACTGTTCTGTACTGATACTGATCCTTTCTCCTTAAATACTGACCTGGTTCCAGTTCTCTGAGCAGAAAGCCCAGGTGCTTGAATTGAAGGAGTTCAGGGAAAAGCTACCTGAAAGGTTGAAAGCACTGGCTGTGTAGTGGAATCCGGCAAATGCCTGTAAGGAAGCAGTATAGAGGGAAATTAATTCTCAGAATGGGATGTACTGTGGAGGTTTCAGGATGGGGAATAAAAAGTGGTAAGCAGGTCAGCAGAAGACAAACGAAAAGGTGAGAAATATTCACTGGGGAGAAAGGAATCTTTTGGTGGTGTTTGTGCTTACCACAAATGACCCTTTAACTTTTGGCTGATAAACCCCATTAAAGGAACAGGCTTCTTGGTCATGGCAAGCTTTGAAGTCAAATATGGAAGTCATCTTTTTCCAACACAGTGATGGGTCCCCGGTTCCTTCAAAAGTGATGTTGTCAGGGTCATAACTTGCAGGCCTCAGATATGTGCACAGGCTGTCAAATATGTGGCCCCTGGTGAAGGTAGTGGTATAATTCTGAGGGTAACAGGGGTTGGTGAGAGTGGTTTTGGTGGGAGAATTCTGTAGGTACAAAAGTGAGGTGTTAGAAATCATTCTTTTGTGGTGGGCCAAATGTTTCCCTTTTGCAAATCTTCACTACCAGTACTGTCCAATGCTGAGAAAAATGGCAAAAATGCCATTCTGTGTCAATGTGTACTCGAAGGCAACTCCCAGGTTGACTAGATAACTCAAGTGGGGATGGGGGGACTGTTATCCTGCACTGCGCACCATGCTAGGCTCTTGCTCATATTATCTTATCTACCCCTTACCATAGCTCGGGGAAGCAGGATTTCTGAATTCCATTTTGATGAGAAGACAATATATGTTTAGATTAATTGATAATTTTGAATAGAATATTATTTATCCAGGTAATAAAATATCCAAAATGTTACAAATAAGAGTACTATGAAAATTAAGTCTCCCTCCCACCCACTGCCAGCCACCAGATCCCCTCCCTAGAAGTGCCACTATCGCTAGTTCTTGTGATTCCTACGAGAGATTTTGTGTACATATGCAAATGTTTTCTTCTTCTACTTTTTGTAAAGCTATTAATGATAGTACCCTATGTACACTTTCCTGCGCCATTCTTTTCTTACTTAAAAATATATATTTCAGGTACATATTCACTGTATGTGTAGAGTGGCCTTTTCTTTTTAGTAGCTGCATAGCACTACTTAGGGTCACCCTATTGCTACAATATTGGTTGAAGGAAAAAAAATCAGCTAACTGGTTATTTAGTTTTCCCTTCCAAATCTGACATACTTTAAAAATAACTGAAAATATATTCTTTCTGGCTTGGCCTGGGGAAGAAGCAAGATAATACAAGTTATTCCTGGCAAACAAAGAAGCTCACCAAAGATTACTCTATATTCTGTTTGGAGTTTGAATTATTTGTTATGGTAGTCTTTAAATATATTTTGCCAATGTGGGGAAGTTGCTCAGGCCCTCAACATTCAATAAATCTCTGAATTTAGTGTTTGCTGGGCCCTAGCATGAAAGGGTCAATCAGTGGGCTTAAGAGAAAAAAAAGCCCACTAAGAAACTATAGCATAACTTGATCTTAGAGTAAAACTTGTTATTACACATGGAAAAAATAGTGATATGAACTATTCTCAATAGTGATAGGAACTATTAAAACACACACAAGGAAACTCATTTAAAGGAAAGGTACAGAACCAATGATGAAAGCTGTATGTTTTGTTGAAGGATATAAGCCAAGAACTAGATAAATGGAAGGACATTTTATAATTCTGGATAGAAATTGATAATATCATTAATAAGCCAGTTTTCCAAATTAACATATGAATCAACACAATTGCAATCATAGTCTCAATGAATTTTTTTTCTTTTTGTTACTACTTAAAATTATTTTGAAATTCAAAAATGTCTGGGAGTCGAAAAACACACTTGCAAGGAGAACATGATATTGGCTCAAGTGGAAGTAAACAGAAGTAAAATCATTAGTTCATAAGGTTATATGTACAAGAAGGTTTACTATATTATAGTTGTAGCAGCAAAACAGGATCTTAACCTGGTGAACATCAGGAGAAGAATGGTTGACAAACTATGGGATATGAGATAGTAAAGGAAGTAAGTTATATTTTGGGCTGGAATGCAGAGAACATCTCAAACTCTGATTGGTGAGGACATTCACTGAATAGGATTGGAGGGAGGTTCTTTCGTTTTTCCTTTAATACATTTTTATATAGTTTGACATTTTTTTCAATAAAAATATAGTTTCTTTTATCATAAAATGACCAATATAGTTTTTCTTTTTCAATAATGTTATCTGGAATATTTTGTACCTATAAAAACAATAATTTAAAAGGATATTTAACAATTCAGGAAATTGCTCATGATACACTGTTAGGTGAAAAAAAGCTACATATAAGACTATATATACCATATGAAGCCAAATTTGTAAATACACATATTCATGCATGAAATAAAAACCTGGAAGAAACTGCAACAACTAAGAGGTTAGCTTCTCTGACCTGCACTCACCCTGGGAAAAGTATGATTCACCTGCCCCTTTCTGTCACAAGTTCAGAGGAGCTCCTCACCCTCCACCACTAGCAAGGCCAGTGCTGGAGGAAGCTGCATTATGCATTGCTAGAAATAAAAGGAGATGTAGAAAAGAGGATTTTCCAGATCTTCTCTCCTGGAAAGAGGCATGTTGGCTGAAATACTTTAATAAGCATGTGGGGATGACTGGTATTATGATCTTGCTAGGGAGGGTTGATCAGGTTCTCTGTTGGGTTTGGTCTGACTTGAGTTGGGGGGCTAGGGGGTGGTGAGTCAGGTGGGTGCTGAGTCCCTTGAGCCACACAAGAGGAGCTGAGGGCCGCCTACAGGGTCTCCCACTTCTCTCCTTCCCAGGTGGTGTTCAGCCTCTCCAGACAATACATGCCACATGCATGTGTGCTGGGGCTTCAGCCTTTCCTGTGAGGCTGAAAGAGAAGTTTTGGGAAGCAGGCCTGAACTGAATGGCAAATTCTTATAACCCACCCTGCATAACTAATCCGTGAATGCAGGTCTGAAGGTGAATTCTGCTGATGACACTTTTGTGAGCCAGCCCCTTTTCTCTTCAGGCTAGTGGTGAATGCTGCTGCCTTCCTCAATTTCCAAAGTGGCTTGGAGTGGTGGGGGTTAATTTGTTGATGCTGGGTCCACTGTGTTTACAGGATGACCCAGTCCTTTTCCCCTACACCTGGTCCCATCAGAAGCCAGGTTCTGTGGTCTCTACTGGGTTTAGGCCCCTCTAAGTGGTCAAGGCCCCTTCCCTTTATCTTCATATTCCCTTCTCACCCACAGCTTAGACTGATGTCCATTGAGCACTGGATTCTGAGGTCTGGGGTCTCATCCATGGAGCTTGTGCTCACTGACACACACTGCACTAAATGCTGACTGTATGAGTAACAGCCTGTAGCTATGCATGAACTAGCCACCTGTGCCTGGGAACATGAGTCACGTTGAGAGATGTGAGGGAATTTGGCTGTTCCACCATATGAGAGACATCAAGCCCTCCTATTACAGGCCCATCTAAAAGGAGGTTGAGCCCGGGGAGGGCTCTGTCCTCTCCTGTCAGTAAGCATTTCTCTTGTGACCACTCTTACTATTTTGTCTGCACTCAGGGAAGTCTCAAAATTCTCAGGCTTATTTAGTTACTGGTTTAAAACAGTTTGTGTCCATAAAGGGATCCCAGGTCTTGGATCAATGTACAAAACATCTGGTCTGGAATTTCCCAAGATTTTTGACTCACATACGCTTGAGTGATCAACACAACAGAGAGAAAAAGAGAACTTGGACCCCCATGAGTAAGCTGGAAATGCTTCTAACTGGAGTGGAAAGGACAAACCCAGAAGGCAAGGCACCCTCCTCTCAGCTAAGATCCCCAAGGGAATATCTGATGCCCACCCAAATCAGGTACCTGCAGGAGTATTGCCAGAAACTTCCCCGCTTCATTCTGGCAGTAGCACTGGAAGATATGTGTGTACAGTTTGTACACATAGCCATACAGGGACACCTTCATGATGTCACTGGTGTTAAGCCCCACCTTCTCACCTGCCATGAAGTATATTTGGGTGGAGGCACCACCTAAATCCAGGGCACCTGTGGTCTCTATTCCATCTGGATGCACCCACATATGCCACAGGTTCTTCTGCACAGTGGGAAAAGGAAGCAAGAAAAAAGGACAAAGGCACCATCTCTGTTTGCCCAGGGTTCTCCACCTAAGACTCATCTCTTGTTGCTAAGAAGTATGATATGAGGAGCATTCAGAGCCAAATATCTCCTTTATTTCCGGGATGGTGAGCTCAAGTGTTTACAGGTGCTGGACAGGTGACATAAATGAGTGAAGCAATTAGGTGTAACAATAGGGGATGGTGGGGACTGTGGCAAACTGAGCAAACTCTGTCCTGTGTCCAGTTGGTTGTTACCAGGCAGGAAAGTAAGTCCACTGTGACCAGCACTTCCAACTTTTGGTGGAGTGACAAGGTCACGAGAAGCTAGAAATGTGAATTTTTATGTGAAATTCCCAAAATATTTACTGTTGACAGTTAATTAAAAAATTAAAAATATATTTGAGGGGAAACAAAATAGTTCTTGGGCTGGATATGGTATGGGTGCTCTCAATTTATGCCCTTTGTAACATGGTGATTATCTCTTGGAGTTAGATTTTGTCTGCACCAAAGGAACAGGCAGTGTGGGAATTGGAGTGTAAGGAGACCTGGGTATGCAGAATGAGTTGGGAAGCAAACTCTCTGAGCTCTGTATATTCCAGATGGCTGTGAAACATCTTGGAAGGGCCAGCTGCCCTTCAATGACCCATAGCCCTGTGTTAAATTTAGGTCCTTCCACCTCCAATTTCTTATTAGCTAGTAAGGTGACCCTGTTACTCTCCCCTGTGCCTTTGGTCCTGTCTATGATCCAAAGTTTTGCCCCAGATATATATGTCTTTTCTTAGTTCCTGTCTCACAGGTGTTTCCTTAATGCCTATGCAATAGGAATGACACTGGACAGATGCCCTGCTAGCATGCACCTTAAGCTACCACCCACAAGAGATGGGATAAACAGCAAGATAAAAAATTGTGCATTTTTTTCACACACCTCCAGGAAATTTCCCATTAAATAGTTGGCTGTAATCCATCCATATATCCCTTCTTCTTGCCCAGAAATGATTTGAGCACCCCTAAAATCAAAGGGCTGTGACTTGAAGTAGTTCTGGATGCTTGCAAGGAGTTCATTAGCTGCTGCTTCATTTTGCGACCTATGCAAGGCACAGAACACAAAAGGCTGAGTGGCCAAACAACAGAGTCTTAAAATAATATCACTCAAGTGAAGATGTAAACCTCTTCACTCCGTTGCTGGCAGGGACTATTTTCCAGGTATGTGTAATGCATGGCACCCATTTCGAGAGTTGAAGCTTTCTGGACAACCATGATGGCAGGATACATTTGTTACCTACCAAACCACTGAGCAGAATAGCTTCCAGTAAAAATACCACTTGCTCTCTCCTCCCCTACATGTTCCATTCCACTCTCTAGTAACTAGCTAATCAAAAGAGCCTCCTGCTTAATCACCATTGCTCTGTCTCAGATCAGCAGAGGAAAGGAGATTGGTGAAGGCGTAGGAGTGGTCTAAGTAATCTCTTGGGAGCACCATATAAAGGAGCCCTCATCAGGCAAGAAGGAAAGGGATCTTAAGATAAGAGAGGAAATGAACAAGGTTTCTACCTGCTCCTACTTTGCTCTTTGGGAGGGCTTTATCATGAGGGGACATGATGGCCATCATGGCGATCACTAGATTGAAATCCATTGGTGTGCTGACCCACAGAGGAGTGACAACATCACGTTCTTATATCCCCATGACATAACATTATTATTTCACTCATCTGCTGCCATTTTACCCTACAGAAGAAAGCTCACTTGGGAGATTATTGTCCCCTTCATCAGTGGGTTAAGAAAGCACAGGGCACTGGCTCACTCTTGGCTCCAGAAGAAGAAAGAGCAATGCTACAAGCAGAAGTCCATTCCAATTCAGAAGCAAACTATCACTACTTAAAAGTTAATTCATAGTTTTTAGTTTTAGCAGTTCTCATCCCAGATAATCCTCGTTTTTTTTATATTTGACTTTTTTAGCAATTAAAATATCAGCTAGTTCCTCAGAAAAAGTGAATCACCATTGGAAAATTTTAGGAGGAGTTAATATTTACTTTATGCAAATAGGACATTGACTGTTTTCCCAGATAGTAAACTTTCTATTCCATGGTTTTTGTCATGGGCTATAACTTACAGAGCCTTTTAATTAGTTCTCACTGAAAGGACTGGGAAAGAAAAGCAACGAAGAAAAAGTTGAGTGCTTTATTCCTGCAACAAAGAAAAGGAAGGATGGCAATTCTATATTAATTCTATTTCAGGGAAACTCAATAATTTTGAAACACACTGAAGATTCCAAAAGTGAGCAAAGAAATCTAATTTTCTTCCACATTCTACTTGATCAACCAGGACATAGGACTAGAAACAAGGATAGAAAAATTTCAAGGAAAAAGCCCGGTCTAACTGAGAGTGCTTAATGATTTGTTTTGATGATCATGTTAAAGTGGCTCTGCTTGTTTGTTTCTTTGTATTTTCTTCATGCTCATGTATATGACTTAACATTACTGGGATCACAGAAAAGTGGCTTGAAGTACAACACATATCATCCTTTATGGATGAGCCCTTATTTTCCAAGCTTGGAGCAGCCTCTACCCTGGATAGAGTTCAATTTGATGGCTTTGTTTAACTTTATTATTTAAAGGTTAAGGAAATTCTATAATGTGGAGAAAATGAAGAGAAAGGGTATTAAAAAACAATGCAACTGTGCTAAAACAATGCAATTGAGCTATTATTAACAAGTCATGGCTGCAAATTTAGAAGGAGCTGCTTAACTGAACTGTGCGGAAAATGGAAGTCCTGATGGCCAGGATCCTCACCTGACTCTAAACTACTTGCTTATGTAATTGGTCTTCTGCTAGGCTAGTGCTTCCACACCTGTAGGCAATAAGCCATTATTGATTGAGTCACTATATAAAGAGCTGAGCCCAGTGCTCTGGGCAGAGGCAGAGATGTGGTGGATTACAGACCTGCAAACTTCTGGATGCAGACATGATTCTAGTGCTCGACTTATGCCAGGAGAATAAAGTTGGGTATAAACCCTTTTACTCCAAGAATGTTCTGTTGTCATTTCTTGGTCTCACTAAATCCATAGAAAACTTGCCAGAGGCTGAAATACTCAAGCAAGACATGAGTGAAATGAGGTATTTGTTCTATAAGAATTCCAAAAGCTTTGTCTGGGGTGAGGTGCAGAAATCCCACTGTCTTAGAGCAGATTGCAGTGACATTTTGTACATGGGTAGAAGCTATATAGCTGTGGGTTGCACTTAGTGGTGCTGGTTGTGCACAGGGATCAAAATAACAGGTGTCAAAACAATTTCTGCTTTTCTAACAAAGTAGAGGTATACCTCATGAGCAGGTTTCATGGCATTCTTTTTTTTTCAGAGTTCTCAGTAATATTGCCAAGGAAAAGGGAATTAATTTTAGAACTATTTCTTTCTGAGTATCAAAATAAAGACTAAGTTTCCCAAACTTTAAAGCCTAAGTTAATGGCAAAATATGGACTTCTTTCTTTCTTTCAGATTTGTTTCCAGAAATACAGTCACATTCTTGGAAAGGTTCAATACACTCTTGACTATTGTGGTCAAATGGGTTCCTTGGTGCCATTGCAGCTCTTACCTCAGCAAGCGCATCCCAGCTGTGGACCCCAGGTAAGCGTGGGAGGAGCAATGGAGGTGGGTCAGAATCTGCTCCTTGAATTTTTTCATACAATCCTCAAAAGCTTTGGGAACATCCTGAGGTGTTTTACCATAGCTGGAGATCCCAGAGCCTGAAAAGTAATGGCACTTCTTAGCATTCCAAGAAGGCCAGTACAATTTTTAATTAAATACCAAAGCAGCTTTGGAAATTAATGGGTTTTAGTAGGGTGTTGAAAACAGGTGGATGTGCTAAATGCCATGTGATTACACTGATTAAGTTAACTCTCCAAATATGGAATGATGGAATAACAAAAGTGAGAAAAATGAGCCAGGACATGCTTTAAAAAAGTTGCATGATGGACATTCTAATATAAACAAAAGTAGGGAGAATACAGCAATGAACCCCATACACCCATCTCTCAGCTTCAGTAATGATCAACTTTTGCATCATCTCCCACTCTGCCCCATTTTCTCTTCACAAAGAAAACTGCAGACATGGTATCATTTCATTCTATAAATATTTCAGTATATATTGCTAAAAAACAAGAATTCTTTTAAAGAATTCTTTTAAAGTCATAGTCCCATTACTGTATCTAGTGGAGGTTCACATTTCCTCCATATTAATATTTTTTCTCACCATCTCCATTTCCCCCTTTCTATCTAGTTTGTTTGAATTGGTGTTCAAATAAATTCTATCCATTGTGACTGGTATGTCTCTGAAGACTCTTTTAATCAATAGGTTCTGCTCTCCCTATTTATTTCTACTTTGTAATTAAAAAATTTTTCCTTGCAATCTAAATTGTCCTGTAGTTTCCCCACAGCCTAGAATTTGCTAATTGCATCCTTATGATTTTTTGGTCCCAGGTTTTTCTATAAATTGGTGACTGAATGCAGAGTCATAATAAGATTCAGATTTGAACTTTTTCTAAAAGAATAATTTACTGGGATTAGTGTATTTCCAATAAAAACATGCACAGGTGTCTAGTAGTTTCCCTTTTTTGTGCTTTTAGCACGTGTGGGGAAGTTGGGGTTCCTATGGCCAGGATTCTCACTGAACTTAAACTACCTGATGATGTAACTGGCCTGTTGCTAGGCTACCACTTCCACACCTTTAGGCAATAAGCTATTATTGCACTCTATAGAGAGGTCGGCCCAGGGCTCTGGGCGGAGGCAGAGATGCTAGTGCTCAACCTACTGCTGGGTAATAAACCCTTTCACCCCAACTGACGTTTTGCTGTTAATTTTTTTGGTCACACTGAATCCATAGCGAACTTGTCAGGGGCTGAAATCCATTGGCAAGACAATTGGCGAAAGTTAGAAGGGTTCATTGTTGACCAAGGAAAAAGACAGGCTGCCCTTATGGGAAGGGTGCTTTAGCAGGTTGCCCCTGTGAATAGGGAGAGAGTGGATTGTCCCCCAGTGGGTATGTGGTCTGAGGTGGCTTGCCTCCTAGAAGACTGGGCTCCACCCCAGGACTGGAGGCAAGTGCAGGTGATACCTGAGGCAGTAGGGGTAGCCTTTGGTATAGTAAGTAGGTCTTTTGAGAGACAGAGTGTGCTTGAGGCAGTGGAGACTGTGGGTTGGCTGCTTCTCACAGTATTAAAAAAGTCTACAGAAGAGAAGGACATGCTCCTGAAAAAGACCCAAGATACGGCAGCACAAGAACGCAAGCTGCAAACTTCTGTGGATTCCCTGAAGAAGGAAATGTAATTGATGTGAAAGGAGGCAGCACGAGAATGCCGGGAGCAAGGTGCCATTTAAGAGGTAAAAAATTCCTTAAAGGACACACTGCCAGGTGCGCTGAAGGAGGAAAAGGCCATAAAGGAAAAAGACGTACTCCTGAGGGAAGCACAGGTGGAGGTGGCAGAAGAACACCAGCTGTGAAGCATTGAGGTGAAGGTTAAGAGAGCTTCTGAAGACTGAGGTAGCACTGCTGCGAGGCACAGTAGAAAAGGTAAAGGTTGTAGGAGAGGAGGCACTCGGGGGAGGGAAGAGAAAGGTGCCATCAGCTCCAGAAATGGAGGAGCTGGGGAAGGATGAAGGGGTGGTGCCAGAGGCACTGCCCCCTCCTGTATTGAAAGCACGCCCAGTGGTTGTAAAGAAAATAAAGACCCAGCAGCTGAAAGTTCCCCAAGGAGAGGCACAGCCCCCTCCCCAGGTCGTGGAGCACTCTATGCTCTGCCCCTATACTCAGGCTGAGCTGGTGGATTTGGGCTCCCGGTTTAGGCAGAAGCCCTTGGAGTCAATATCAGCTTGGCTCCTGCGTCTGGGGGACTTAGGGGTGGATGGAATTGTTCTGTTGGATCATAGATGGGAAAGCTGTCTTCCCTGACAGTGCAGCCTGTCTTGAGGCAGCGATTACAAAATGCACATCAGACCCCAGGGAGTCACGCCATCCTCGATTGGCTTATGGCTGCATTTCGTGCTGTGTGGCCCAATCCTGGTGATCTACATCCTCTCCTGTTGGCAGACGTATACTGAGATCCAACAGGTGTTACAAGAGCTAGGCATAGAAATGCCATCTATAGTCCAGAGAAGTATGGCCCAGATGAAGAGATTTTCACTGTTGGGATGAGAAATATTGTGCTTCAAATGGCTCCCACATCCCTCTTTGGGTCTCTAGTGGCCATTCTTACCCCTCACTTGGGCATCCCATAAGTGAGGTGAAATGTATAGTAGCCAACTTAGGAGAGGCTGAAGCAATGAGAACTCGGAAACAAATAAGATCTGCTACCCACAGGAAGAATTTAAAGGGCCCCATGAAGGTTATGAGGACCCACATGTTGGTTGACTTAATATGGGCAGGAGCAGATGGAAGGAAATTAGATGGGAAGTCAAATAGGATCTTACTAGAGCTATTGCAACAACTGAAACAAGAACAGCAGTTCCAGCCATTAAGACCAAAGAGGCAGAGGTCAAAGACAGAGCCACAAGTCCAGCCTGTGTGTTTGCAAAACTTCCTGCTGGAGAGTGAGCCAACCTCACTTGAGCCCACACAGGAAAGCAATTGGGGAACACGGTTTGACTGAGGGGAAGGTCAAGGCATCTTCCCTGAGGGACCGGGGGTGGGGGTGACTGGAGGCCACATGTTGAAATAGCTATCCATTAGTCCCCAGTGAACATATAACATGTCTTGGCTCTGGTGGACACAGGGGCTGAATGTTCACTGATTCATGGTAACCCTGAGCGGTTTCCCAGGACCCCCACTATCATAGATGGATACAGGGGTAAGGCTATCAGAGTGAAAAAAGCCCAGATCCCTTTGGGAAAAGGGTGTCTACCACCAAAAGAGTATACTGTGTATATATCTCCTATCCCTGAGTATATTTTGGGGATTGATATCCTGCAGGGTCTGTGGTTTCAGACCACTGCAGAAGAGTTCAGACTGAGAGTACGTGTGATGAAGGCAGTTCTGAGGGGACATGCTAGGCACCCTCCCATAGCTTTGCTTGTGCCTTGGCAGGTGATTAATACCAAACAATACAAACTGCCTAGAGGGCATAAAGAGATTGGAGAAACTCTCCAGGAGCTGGAAAAGGTGATATTATAAAACCCACCCATAGTCCTTTCAATTCCCCAGTGTGGCCAGTAAAAAAGCCAGATGGCTCCTGGGATATGACTGTGGTTTACAGAGAATTGAATAAAGTCATACCCCCTATGCATGCTGCTGTCCTCTCTATTGCAGGCTTGATGGATACACTTAGCTGTGAACTAGGACCATACCATTATGTGGTAGATCTTGCTAATGCCTTATTTTCCATTGACATTGAGCAAGAAAGTCAGGAACAGTTTGCCTTCATGTGGGCCGGACAGCAATGGACTTTCACCGTCCTTCCACAGGGATACCTCCACAGCCCCAACATCTATCATGGACTTGTAGCCCAGGACTTGGCTACATGGGAGAAACTGCCAACGGTTCAGCTGTACCATTATATTGATGATGCCATGCTCACGTCCAATTCCCTTTCAGACCTAGAAGGTGCAGCACCTAGACTGCTGCAACATTTACAGGAGAAAGGATGGGCTGTGAACAGTACCAAGGTTCAGGGATCTGGTTTGTCTGTCAAATTCTTGGGGGTAAGACCAAAGTTATACCATAAGCAGTTATAGATAAAGTCCAGGCCTTTCCTACCCCTAAAACTGTAGCATGGCTACAGGAGTTTCTGGGTCTTCTATGCTACTGGAGAGTGTTTATCCCACACTTGGCACAAATTCTGAAGCCCTTATACCAGTTCGTATGAAAAGGCGTCAGGTGAGACTGGGATGAGACATATGCTTCTGCCTCTACTACAGCAAAATGGGCAGTCAAGGCCGTGCAGGTCTTGAGTGTGAAAGACACATCAAGGCCCTGTGAGCTGGATGTTCATGTGACTGAAGATGGTTATGGCTGGGGTCTCTGGCAGTGGCTTGAACAAACTAGCCAAACTATTGGATTCTTGTCAGAACTCTGGAAAGGGGCAGAGGTATGATACACTTTGATAGAAAAACAACTGGCTGCCGTGTATCACACCTTGCTGGCTACAGAACCCATCACTGGAATGACCTCAATAAAGGTAACAACCACCTATCCCATATTGGAGTGGGTATGAGACTGGACCCCAAAGCCAAGGAGTGGTGTGGCACAAACGCCCACACTAGCCAAGTGGGGTGCTTACCTACAGCAGCATAGTGTCCTCTCTAGTAGTCCCTTGAGTGAAGAACTCCAACGCTTATTGGGGCCAGAGACATATACTAGTGTAAACAGGAAGAACTTGCTTTTGAACCATTAGTAGCAGAGAGTCCCTATTGGGAGGGAAGAGCCCCTATACCCAAAGATCCATGGTACACAGATGGCTCCAGCCATGGGCAGTCCCCAAAATGGAGGGCCATAGTTTTTCATCCTAAGACTGAGACAATATGGATGGAAGATGGTGAGGGGAAGAGCAGCCAATGGGGAGAGTTGTGGGCCGTGTGGCTTGTGATCAGCCAGGAGCCCTTCCCTGTAGTTGTCTGCACTGACAGCTGGGCTATAGGGGCTTGACCCTGTGGCTACCAACCTAGTACCATGCCAACTGGTTGGTTGGTCACTGACCCCTTTGGGGGCAAGAATTGTGGCAAGACTTATGGGCCTGTGGTCACACTAAAATAATTACAGTATACCATGTGACAGGTCATTTGCCATTGGCATCCCCAGGAAATGATGAAGCAGATAAATTGGCCCAGATACGTTGGCTAGAAGGAAAGCCTACCTCTGATGTAGCCCAATGGCTACATCAGCGTTTGTTACATGTGGGGCAAAAAACAATGTGGGCTGTAGCCCGTCGGTGGGGCTTGCCTTTAACCTTTGAAGAAGTTAGTAGAGCCCGGCAGGAGTGTGTCGTGTGCTCCAAAAGGGACTTACACCAAGTTCCACAGCAACATGGGAGAATAGCTAAGGGGCCTATACCCCTTGTCAGGTGGCAGATAGTCTATATTGGGCCTCTACCTGTGTCAGAAGGAAATCAGTATGCTATGACTTGTGTGGATACAGCTACTGGACTTCTGGTTGCTTTTCCTACCTGTTGTGCAGACCAGCAGATGACCAGAAGAGGCCTGAGCATCTCTTTTTTGCCTATGGCCGACCACAGGTAATTGAGAGTGATCAGGGCACCCATTTTACTGGACATACACTGCAAGAATGGGTGCAACAACTGGGAATCAAATGAAAGTTTCATGTGCCATACAATCCTACCACAGCAGGCATGATAGAGAAGCACAGTGGCTTGTTAAAATCCAGAATAAAGTCAGATACCAATAGTCTGCAGGGACGGTCAGTCCACTTATGGACTGTGCTATGGTATTTGAATGAGAGACCCCGAAAGGGAGCCCTGAGCCCCATAGACATGTTAACACATATGGCTGCATCCCCTATATAACTGCAAGTAGAAACCAAGGAAGACTCACTGAAGCCAAGGTTCAGCCACCAGAATAATATCTTGCTGCCAGCACCAACTGCACTGAACCCCAGAGACTCCATTGAGTGGATGTGGCCTTGGACCTTTTGACGCATGGACCAATAATGGCAGGCTCTCCTGGCACCTTGGGGACAAGACATGGAAGCTTGCCTCCTGTGCATTCCTGGAATAACCGCAAAGTGGTCCCCAAATGTCACAGTAGAATATCCTGAATGGCCAGAAGGTAGGAGCATCTTACTAGGGAGTTTTGTTTTATCATTATGGCCAGTGCATGCACCTCCAGTAACACTATATTTAGACCCTTCAGTAACCCCCACGGGGAAATGTGTAAAAGTACAGTATACTAGACCTGGAAGCGAACCCCTTCCTGCTACAGTCCTATCACAGGACCACTCTCTTGCATGCATCCTACCTGATGGACAAGATTTGTCTATGTTGGTGTCATTAAAACATGTGTCTTATGGCCCCTAAAGTCTCTGTAGATTGGGAACTTCCTCTGGCTTGAGGATTATTATAAATTTTGTTACCTGTATAAAAATCTTGTTGTATCTTAATTTTTGTTATTATCTCTAAGTTTTTTTTATCCTCTGTTGCTATTGTGGAATCTGGTTACAAGTGCTTCAGCTTTCTCGTACAGGGACCATTGCAGAAGACTGAAAGCATGTAGATCGTAAGGCGAGAATCCTGGAGGGGTGGAGTGTGGGGAAGTTGGGGTTCCTATGGCCAGGATTCTCACTGAACTTAAACCACCTGATGATGTAACTGGCCTGTTGCTGGGCTACCACTTCCACACCTTTAGGCAATATGCTATTATTGCACTCTATAGAAAGCTCAGCCCAGTGTTCTGGGCTGAGGCAGAGATGCTACTGCTTGACCTACCGCTGGGAGAACAAGCCAGGTAATAAACTCTTTTACCCCAAAGAATATTTTGCTGTCAATTTCTTTGGTCACACTGAATCCATAGCGAACTTGCCCCGGGCTTAAACCCATTGGCAAGACAGCAGGCATCAATGACCATTGCTTAGATCTATTAGTCCATTAGGGTTTATGAAATGGTGATATTTTATTTCCGTAATTCTTGTTTCACTTATTACCTAAGATGCTTTTATAAGAGAAAAACTTCTGCAACATTAACTATTTGGTTACCCTACAGTACAGTTTGTACAGGGAAAGCAGGATAAGTGCTTGATGCTTCCACTTTTTACCATTAAAAAAATATAGATTACATCTCCAATATCCTTGTAATTTAACCAATGAGGGATTTTGTTTGGTTTGTATCTTCAGGAACACATGACTTTAAAGATATATTTGATGTGTTTCAATTCATTTATTATTCTATTGATGGTTCCATCTTTGGCCAGTGGCACTGTCTTCAATTTGGCCCCTGAGTCCTGTTGACATGAACCCTTTGAGAGCTTCTTTGCTTTCTGATATGATAAGATGAGTCAGTGACATTATACACTTCCTGTTCCAGATCTGGAATCAGCCATTTCTCCAAGGAGTCTTGTTTTCTTTTATTGAGTAATGGTATTTAGTATCCAAACTTTGGAAGCTAGGGTGCTCGTTGCAAGCCTTTTCAGAGGAGAGAACTAAGAAAATGTTAATTCAAGAGAAAACGCTTTTCAAAATCATGAATTCTTATTAGTACATCTAATTCAAAACTACATATTTTTAACTAAATTGTTTGATCTTATATCTTTATCTCCTTTTTCTTTGCTAAAAATCCTATTTCCCAGAAACTCCAACTTAGTAACTCGTTTGCTTAATTTCACAGTCCACATACAACAGTCTCGATATGACAATACCAACACTACCACCAACTGTATGATTAATGAAAATGGTCTAATATATTTTTAAAGTTCCTTTAGTCCTTAGAGTATATGCCATTAGGCACATACAGTATCCATAAACAAAAATTTCTTGATATATTTAGGTACTGATTTGCCTGCATATTGTTTATGGCTGCTTTCAATGCAAAGTGGCAAGGCTGTATAGTTACAACAGAGACCATATGGCCAACAAATAGAAAAATATTTATCATCTAACTCTATACAGACAGTTTCCATTCCCTGACTTAGATGATTTATAGGCACATTCAACTACATATGTCAACACCAAATTCCTTAATCCCTGCCATGTCCCCAGCCAACACCCCTTCCGGTGTTCCCCACTGTCCAGAAATGGTACCATTATGTACACAGTTAGGTCAGAATTCATGCTCAGGCACCACCCACTAGATGCCTCACATGGAATCTAACCAGATCAAAATCTTGTTGGTCCTACTTTCAAAATACCTCTCAAATCTGAGCATTTTTGGCCTCTTTCCCCAGAACCCTTCTAGATCAGAGATGCTCAGTTTGGCCACACTGACATTTTGGGCTGGGTAACTCTGTTGTGGGGGCTCCCCAGGCATCTGCCACGTTGAGTAGCATTTCTGTCTCTGTCCTCTACCGATGCCTACAGCAGCACCCCATCCCGATGACCAACAATGTCCCCAGATTGTCAGCAGCTCTGGGAGCAAGATCACCCCATATCAGGAAGCACCAGACTTGGTCAGACCGCCATAATGTCATCTCTCACCTGCACTGTTCTAATAGCTCTGGTTTCTCTGCTTCTTATCTTAGTCTCTGACCACATGATCTGTTAAATTATAAGTCATGTCATGTTAGCTCCCTGATAAGAATCTCTTAATGGTTTCTCAATACACTTTGAAGAAAACTCATTTGAGTACAAGTCAACCCCTTACTGCATCTCAAGGCCCTGCATGAGCTGGCCTTGGCCAAACTTTGGTCTTACTTCTTCTTACCTTTCTTCCTTTTACTCATTCTGCTCCAGCCACACTGGCCCCCTTTATTTTCCTAGACAATGCTGAGCAGCTTCCACCCTTGGCCTTTTCTCTTGCCATGTCTTCTGCTCAGCATGTTCTTCCCTCAAAAATGTGCATGGCTCACCCTCTCATCTCATTTTTGTCTCTAATTAACCATCACCTTCTTTGTTCTTCCCTGATGATCCTGTCTAAAATAGCATGCTCACTATCTACCTATCTTGCCTGATTTTTCGTCACAGCACTTCTCCATGACATACTATATACCCATTTATTTATGGTCTATCTCGTCATCATAATGTAAGTTCTGTAACTGCAGACACTTTGTGTATTTTTCTTATTTTGGAATTCCCAGTGTCAAGAACAGTTACTGTCAAAGAGCATGAACCCAATAAGTATTTATTAAATATATGAATGAATGAATGACTCAGTCAATCACTGAGATTTTCAAACCAGCATGCAACTTGCAGTATGGGGATTGAATAGTCCAATCTGGAGCAAACAAAATATATTCTCCTAGTGCTGGTCTCTGGAAAGGGACTCTTTAGGAAACTTGCTAGAATGTTGAAACTTGGGGTATCTGAGCATGTGGCCCAAAGGCCCCTTAAGCCTCCTAGAGGGAAAATGTGATTGGGCTCACAGGCTCTTGGGATACTGGGATTCACATCCCCAAGAAAAAAGAGTAAAACTGTTATTGTGAACTGGGAAGAGAGGGGTGGAAGGACGGCACACAACTACTTGAGGTGGGACAGAAGCAAAAGATATGTGCGTGAGCAAAAATGCTTTCAACACTGTAGTGGCCTGGTACCTGAAGCAACCCTTTAAGGTATTTTAGTGTAGGAGATTGTTCTGTTCAGGCTCCAGTGGAGTTTAAATAATGTTTAGCCACTGGTTTAAAGAGAAAACATGAATGTACTTTGTGGGATAAGACAGCAGCAGGGTGAGCACTGCACACCGCAAAAGAGATGAGGAGCATGCAAAGCACCCACCCCATCCAGGGAATGGCTTTACAGTGAGCAGCCAGATCTGCAGACACAATATTGGGACCAGCAGCTAGGGTAGCACCCAGTGAACTCTTGGAAAACAGCTGCTACTGAGGACTGATACTCGCCAGGGACCCCCAAGAAAGAAGTCTGAGGGCCTGGGCATCCAGGAAACACTGCTGGGTGAGCAAGCACCCAACACCTTCTCACAAGGCAGGGGAGTCCAGGGGAAATTTTCAACAAAGAAACCAGAAACCCACATTATTCTTGGAGAAGCCACATGTACTCAAGAGGATGACACTTGCCAAACATAAACTCTGTATTTTGAGCTTTAGCTTGTGGTCTCCTGGTCATTCAGAGTATATATATGGATCCCTGAGGCTCTGTGATCAGAGGGAAGATCCATTTATGGATATGGTATGGGCTCCATGACTCTGCACCTCCCTAAATCACAACCAGCTTGGGCCAAGGTCTTTCTATGAGGGAGCACCTGTGTCCCTCTCCAGGAAAGTCCCACCTCTTTCTCTGGTCAGAAGGCCATCAGGAATGACTGGGCTTAATTGCTCTCCTAGGTCTAAAGGTAGATTTGTAACTATGTAAACTTTTGAGGGAATTGATGGTGGCTGCTTGGGGCTGGAGGACATGTCCAGAGTCCCTAACCTGTTGTGCTGTGGGGTGAGGGTATACCTGTAACCCATCTAGGACACACTGATTGGGAAGCTACAGGCCAACTCAAAGATCATAATGCTCTTACAAAGGGTGGATTTTAAAGAGGAGAGAAGAAGTGTTTTATTCCACTTATATACATATATATTTGATTCCATTTTCAAAACCAGGAAAAACTAAATGGAAAAGAAGAAAATAACAGCAAGAAAGAAGCAGTTAACATAAAATTCAGGCCATGTTGTGGAGGAGGCAGGGAGTGCACGGAGGGTCATTAAAGATGCTGATAATGTTCTATTTCAGGAGTTGGCAGCTCACAGGCCAAATCCAGTTCACCACGTTTTTTAATATAGCCTCTGAATTAAGATAGTTTTGGAATTTTTAAATGGTGGGGGGAAAAATTAAAATACTACTTCATGACATTTGAGAATTGTATGAAATGGGAAATTTCAGGGTCCATAAATAATGTTTTACTGGAACAGAGCCATGCTTGTTTGTTTATATAATGTCTATCTCTGCTTGTATCTCTCCACCACTTCCCCTCAGCAGACACAGTCAATTGGAATACAATTTCCATGACTCTCTTATGTTTCTGCATGTCTTATGAACAGAGGCCCACTGACTGCCTTTGCTCTGGATTATCTTTTCAAGGATGTTTGCATAACGAAAAAGCTCAGAAGACAGATATAGTGTCTTCCCCCAGAGCAAAAGTCTGGCAGCTCAGTGTCCATCACATTCCCTAATTTCAGGATTCCTCTTCTATAACACAACCTACCATGTGAGTAAATACTATCTGGCCCTCTTCACATTATCCTGTTCAAATGGGGTTTAAAAAACCAGTGCAAGAAAATAAACTCTGGCTGCCACTATTACTGTGCATAATAAAGTGTCCTTTGTTTCTGACCCAGGATTATGGTGTATTCTACCAGCATCCATGAAAGTGTGGCAGGGTAGAACCTCACACCATTCATCATTCTTGACACCCTCCATTTCCCACCCCCAGGTTTCACAGATGAGAAAACTGAGGCCCAGAGAAGGGATGTGACTGGTACAAAGTCACATCACTGCCCTCACCAGTAGCAGCATTAGCACAGCCTCTCATGTTTTCCTGACGCCCATCCCAGCACTTATTCCTGCTTCCAGACAGCTTCTTGGGATCTCATCAGGCCTCTGAATTTTAGGACTTTACCTGCTGCTTGAGAACCTAACCAGTGAGACCTGTGTACTAGGGTTCCAAACTCCTGGCTGCCCTCCATGGAAAGAGAGCCAATTAGAACTCAGCTAGTTATCCAAAAAAGACTTTGGGGCTTCCCTTTGGGCCTCCCACATACACTCTGGGCCTTACCTTTCACACTACCTTTGAAGGTTTGACTGACCACACCAGTATTATTCTCCTTCTTTGCTGGCCAATGATAAACATAAACTGTGGTTCTGGAAGATCCAGCATTGAGCACGATTCCATACTGAGTAAAAGGGGAAAGAGAGAATCAGAAATGGGTTGGGCCTCTCTGAGGACTCCTTCTTCCAGTGGGCCACTGAGAACCCCAAATGCCCTCAAGAGCTTAGTCCACATTGATTCATTTAGGTAGGAGCTGACCAAAAAGGAGAAACTATTTTCACCAGCTGACTTGTCTCCTTGGACTGCTGGGGGAGAAGATGGGTTGAGGTGGGTCAGGTGTTCTACAGCATTAGAATCACTTGGGGAGCTTCTGAAACTCCAAATACCAAGAGTGCACTCCAGGCCCATTAAGTCAAAACATCTCGGAGTGGACCCAGGCATCGACAGTTTCTAAATCTCCCTTAGTGATTCCGATATGCAGCCAAGGTTGAAAATTAGTACTCCAAAGATCTTGTGTACAAAGACAGATCCCTTGATTCCTCCTCATTCTGACCTCTGAGGTTGGGGACAGAAGCCACCTCAGTCTCAGGATGGAAGTGAATAGTCAGTCACCTGCTGCCCTTTATTCTCCAAATAAACAACAAATAGGGCTATAGATAAATTCTCAAAGCAGGAGACATATCAGCACTTGCAACCACCATCAGGATGATCCAGTGGTAAGAGGACAAGGCCCAAATGCAAACTAATGTTGACATCCTGCCCCACTGTGGTAATATGTATATGAGCAAATGGCAGGAGAATGTTGCTAGGGCAGTGCCAGGGCTAGCTGTGCACAGAAGAGGCAGCTGGGAGTCCTGGACCAGCTCGCCCAGCTGGAGGGAGGCACCGGGAGCTTCAGCTGAGGGTATGTCCCAGCCCAGACCCTGGACCGAGCCTGCCCAGGAAAGTGCATACATTAATAGCCCATCAGGATTGGAATGAGCAGGGCTAACCTAGGTCAGTCAAAGACTTCTGAGTGTCAGTTTTCCCTGATTTCACTGCCACTGGGTTAGCCTGTCTTGTTCCAGGAAGGAAGATGAAATTGGGTTCTGGAGGCAGGTTGACTCAGATAGACTCTTGCTTTTACAACCCTGGATAAGACGCCTACCTGCCCTGTGTTCCCTCATCTTCAGACAACTTACTTTCAGAAGTAAATAGGAGACCTTATGCTTGACACTTAATAAATACAGGCTATATGGCAAAATCAGTAAAGCAAAATAAGGAAAATTACAAAGCAAGAAAAAGAGGAAAGAAAATTAACACCTCTCAAATCCAACTATTATTTAAAAACCTTGTTATGTATTTTTTCTAATGGTCTATGTGTAAAGCTACATATATACATATGAGTTGGACATATGTTTTAATTTTTTATTGAAGTATAATTTATTTACAGTATTATATTAGTTTCAAGTATACAACATAGTGATTTAACAATTATCTACGTTATTAAATCTTCGATCCCACTAGTGCAGTTACTATCTGCCAATATAGAAAGATGTTACGGAACCATTGGCGATATTCTCCATGCTGTACTTTCATCCCTGTGACTAATTTATATTATGATTGAGATTTTGTGTTTCTTTATACCCTTCACCTATTTCACTGGCCTGCCCCAACCCCTCCCCCATGGTTACTTCTCAGTTAAACATATGTTTTAAAATCAACACAGGATTTTAAACAACACAGGACACCATCTCTTCCAATAGTCATTTCTTATTTTTTTAAACATACAATTTTTTCATAAATGTATTTACTCATTCATATTTGCAAACTGAATTTTTATATGGCATTGTATTATATTTTTTACTTGCTTTATGTTTATTCTTTTTCTTTTTTACCTTTGACTTTTATTAGTGGATTGGATTACTTGATTTCTATTTCCCCTCGTATTTTCAGTTACCTATCTTACATTTTCTGATATCTATCTTTCAATCTGAACTCATATGTATAAAGATGTATTTTTTTTCCAGATGCATCTTGGATTAACTACTATTTAAAGAGAGGAACTTTAGCATGTTCACTCTGCTCCAGCCTACCTCTTAACCTGCCATGTAATGATCTTTTGGGATTTCAGTTCCATATTCTTCTTAAAAATATTTAGGAAATCATTAATTATTTAAATTTGACCTTATGTTTTACTGTTTCTTGCTTTCTGCTCTTTCTTTCTTTACTTTTTTATTAAGGTATCATTGATATACAATCATATGAAGGTTTCACATGAACAACATTGTGGTTACTACATTCACCCATATTATTGAGTCCCCCACCCACACCCCATTGTGGGGTGTGGACAGTCACTGTCCATACATGTAGTAAGATGCTATAGAGTCACTAATTGTGTTCTCTGTGCTACACTGTCTTCCCCATGACCCACCCCACACACCATGTGTGCCAATCATAATACCCCTCAATCCCCTTCTCCCTCCCTCCTCACCCACCCTCTCCCACCCATTCCCTTTGGTAACCCCTAGTCCCTTCTTGGAATCTGTGAGTCTGCTGCTATTTTTTGTTCCTTCAGTTTTGCTTCATTGTTATACTCCATGAATGTGTGAAATAATTTGGTACTTGTCTTTCTCCGCTTGGCTTATTTCACTGAGCATAATACCCTCTAGTTCCATCCATGTTGTTGCAAATGGTAATGCTATGGAAAATACTGGAAAACCTGGACTGGATCACTGACAGAAGAACCAAGCGGCACTCGGAGGTCTTGGAGTGTTGAGGTTTTATTTCACACCGGCGGGCTCTGAGGGGAGTAATCTCCCAAAAGTCTGAGCCCTGAGCACAGCAAGGGGAGCAATTTACATTATTTTGACATGTGGCATTTGGGCATGCGCAGGGAAAAAGAGAAGCCTGGAGGAGGGGAGGAGGGAGGTGGGAGTGCTTTGCCAACCAGAGGAAAAAAACGGTTTGCTGACCTTGACGGCTGTGTTGAATATTTTCCTTATCGCTCCCCCCTCTGATGCCCCTTTAAACACTTCGTTTTAGGGGCATCATCTTTTTGGTTTATGAAAGGGTTATAATGGCTTGTATTCATACTTTTAATTGCTTTGAGCTAGGATTATTTTTCTTGTGACTTTTTCATTAAAGACCTGAGTACTTTGTGAAGAACACAAATGATTATGTTTTTATACATTTGTACAAGTTGAAATGAGTCCTTCAGACCCTTGAGAAGCCCGTGCTTAACAAAAAATATCGAGTTTTTCTCAGTCCTAATTTATTTTTATGCAGCTGAGCATGATACCCAGGCTGGCTTATTTGAGTGTGAGAGGACAGGTGCTAAAGGTGGAGGGCCACTGAGGGCAGCTCCCTTGGGTGATGACCATGCACTTTATAACTTTGTACAGTTAAACATTATAGAGAGGTACTTTGAAAATGCAGGCTGAGGCGTGAGTTCAGCTAGAAGAGACAGGTAATCACAGCAAAACAACTTAATGATTACCCAATAGACAATAGAAAGGGCAACTTTTTGAGGAACAGTTTAGTCAGAGGAGGCAGCCGCAGAGTTTAATGCCCAGGATGAGAGATTCCATTCCAGCAAGGGCCAGGATCCATGGCATGCAGTTGTTCATTAGTCAGAGGGTAATCGTCAGATGTAGAGGCAGAGAGGATTCTGGAGGTCTGGCTGGGCCTTCCACTGATGTATTTCTTTGTCTGGATTATGGGCCCTTTTCACTCTGGAATGATGGACCCATGGAGTGATGCCTGTAACCTTGAGGGCAGTAGGAGTGGTTAGAACAGCAATGTGGGGGCCAGTCCACGGAGGTTCGAGGGGGTCCCTTTTTCAATTTTTGACCCAGACTGAGTCCCCAGCCTGGAAAGAATGTACTGGGGTCCCTAAGGAGATCAGGGCTCTTTCTATGGTATATTGCTGCAGCTCATTTAGGGTGGCTCTTAAGGCTTGGAGCTGTTCTCTTGCTCCCTTATCTCCTGTCTGGTGTAGGTTCCCTGGGACGCTTCCTAGATATGGCGGAGGGTGTCCATACACTAATTCAAAAGGGGAAGAGCCTTGAGTCCTAGATGTGCAGTGCGCATTCAGGAGGGCCAGGGGCAGTAGGTCTAGCCACAGGAGGCCAGTTTCTTGGCAAAACTTAGCTAGGGTTCCTTTGAGGGTGTGATTCATTTGCTCTACTTTCCCAGAACTCTGTGGCCTGTATGCTGTGTGGAGTTTCCGGGTAATGTTGAGAGATTTAGTTAAAATCTGTACTGCATCTGCTAAAAAGGCAGGTTAGTATTGCTTTTTGAGGAGGGCTTCTAGTGCAGTTTTTCTTAGGTGGGTGAGCTGATGGTGTTTGCTGACTAGATGCCTTCCAGTTGCAGTTGGGACAAAGATGCATCTGTCAGGCAGTAACCATCATTTTTTTGTTAGGGTGGCTCCTTTCATCCATGGCCCAGTCCTTCTCTTTTTCAGTGTATTTGGGTGGAGGGGCCTCCACTGGGGGTGTTAGGGCCATGGTGAGGGAAGGAGCTTTGTCTGTTTTTATTGGCCGCTGTTTTAGCTGTCTTATCTGCCAGCTGGTTCCCCTGTGTAGAGAGTTGTTTTCCTTTTGGTGTTCTTTGCAATGTAGAATTACTACTTTTTTGGGAGCCAGACAGCCTCAAGGAGTTTTAGTATTGTGCCAACCGACAGTTGGAGAGGAATCAATGTCCCTGTATGTTTAAGAGTGACACAACAATATGGGGGACCTTGACATTTATTTTTTGTCCCAGGGTAATTTTATCTGCTTTTTAGTGAATAGAACTGTGATTGCCAGTGTCCTGAGGCAGGGTGGCCATCCTGCCTCAATTGGGTTTAGTTTTTTTTTTTTTTTTTGACAGGTATGCAACTGGCTGCTGCCAGGGCCTAACAGTTTATGTGAGAACTTCGAGAGGTACTTTTTTTCATATATGAAGAGACTGAAGGGATTTTTTGTATCTGGCAGGCCTAGGGCTGATGCCTGTTCTGAAGCAGCCTTTATTTCCAGGAAGGTGGCTCTTGCCTCTCCTGTCTACACAGGGGGTTCTTGGTATGGTCACCCCCAGGAGGCTGTAGAGGGGTTTTGCCATTGCTGAGAATCCGGGAATCCAGATTTTGCAGAACCTGATGGCCCCAGGAACTTTCGTATGCCTTTCTTCATCTGGGGCTGGGCTAAGGAGATAATGACCTTTTTCTTCTTTGGCCCTAGGGCTCTCTTCCCCTGGGTGAGGAGGAAGTCCAAGTACTGGACTTGCTGCTGGCAGATTTGTGCCCTTATTTTTTTATGAGGCTCAGTATCCTGAGTCTGACAGGAGTTGCAGCAGGGCCTTCGTGCCTTTTGCACAATTTTCCTGAGTGTCACTGGCAAGGAGGAGGTCATCTGTGTACTGCAGGAGGGCGCAGGGCATGGCTTCCCTCAGAAAGCTGGCAAGGCCTGCAGCCAATGCTTCTCGAAAGAGAGTGGGTGAGTTCTTGAATCCTTGAGGAAGCCGTGTCCACGTTAACTGTATCTGCCGCCATATCTGGCTCAGTCCATTCAAAGGCAAACAAAAGCTGGCTTTGGGGGGGCCAGCCAGCGGCAGAAAAAGTC
Source organism: Smutsia gigantea (assembly GCA_032199065.1). Taxonomy (NCBI): domain Eukaryota; kingdom Metazoa; phylum Chordata; class Mammalia; order Pholidota; family Manidae; genus Smutsia; species Smutsia gigantea. Next base: position 1,719 of record JAVSCE010005951.1, on the reverse strand, counting down.
ATCTTTTAAGTCTAGGCAAGTGAACCATTTGGAAGACCCGGGATCTGGCTGAGGAGGGTGTACAGATTTGGGACCACTGGGTGTAAAGAAACAGTCATTCTGTTAATGACTCACAGGTCTTGAACAGGCTGGTGCCCTCCTCCTGGCTTTTTTGACTGGTAGAAGCAGGTGCTCCAGGGTGACTGACACTCAGTTAGAATGCCTGCCTTTCGGAGTCTGATCAGGTGTTCCTGGATGCCTGCTCTCACCTCTTGTGAGAGGGGATACTGCTGCTGTCTTTGTGGCGGGGCCCCTGGACTCAATTCTACAATGATGGGCACGGTTATGGGCAAGTCCAGGTGGGTTCTCTTCAGCCCATACTGAGGGGAAGGCAGTTCTTAATTCAGGTGGGCTACTTGAGAGGGTCTGGGCACAGAATAGCTTCTACTCCTCTTCCCTGGATGTGGTTATTGCCAGTACGAGGGACCCTGGCTCTTCTTGGCCTGGGTATAGTTTGAGGCTGGTGCGTCCAGTTGGTTTAAAAGTTATTTGGGCTCTGAGCTTTGAGAGTATATCTTGGCTGAGGAGGGGAACGGGGCACTTGGGCAAGTAGAGAAACTTTGTAAGGCTTTGTGGCTTCCAAGTTCATATTGGCGGGCTTGGCAAAAGTGTCGCTGGACTGCTTATGTCCCAGTGGATCCGAGAATAGTTGCAGTCTTTTAACTGCAGAGAGTTACGGGGGTGACCACAGAGTGTTCTGCCCCTGTGTCAACCATAAAAGTCGTCTGTTGTCCCCCCACTTTCATTTTGACTGTGGGCTCATGGGGGCTGAGAGGGAGAGAGCCTGGTCTTTGTCAATCTGGGTCTATTCCTGCCACACTAATGAGCCTTTCCCTGCGAGGCTCCTCCCAGCAGTGACTGGGCTTCGGGGCTTTGCCTCGGTTGGGGCATTTGTTCTTCCAATGCCCCTTCTCTTCACAGTAAGCACACTGGTCCCTGGCTAGAGGCGTCCTAGTCTTCCCCCCTCTTGGTGGCCAGCTTTTCTCTGCCTTTGGTCATCTCTCTTTCTTTTAGGGCAGCTGCCAGGAAGCTTGCCTTTTTCTTCATTTTTCATACAGCCTCTCTCTTGGCCTGAACGTCTCTGTTTAGATATAGTTTGTTGGCAGTTTAAATCAGTTGAGTGATATTTATCCTGACAAAGCCTTCAAGTTTTTGGAGCTTTCCTCTGATGTCTGGGGCGGCTTGAGCTACGCATGAGGTGCTGACCATTCATTGACTCCCTAGTGACTCAGGATTGAAGGGGGTGTAGATTCAACAAGCTTCACACAGTCTTTCATAATAAGCCTCAGGAGACTCTCCTGGTCCTTGAGTGACTTTGTTCATGTTCATAGGCTTTTTGGACCTGGCTTTGATCCCCTGGAGGAGGGCGTCCTGATATCGGCAGATCTGGTGCTGTTCCTCAGGGGTGGTGAAGTCCCACTCAGGGCACTCCTCGGGGACAGCGATTTCAGCCCATGCACCCCAGTCAAGGACCCCGGCTGCCTCCTCTCTTCCATTGTGAACAGGGTGTAGATAAGTTGTTGGCAGTCTTTCCAGGTCGGCCAGTGGGTTTGGAAGAGGGATTTCATGAAATCAACCAGGGCTTGTGGCTTTTCTGACAGGGTGTTGTGTTTTTAATTTGAGGAGGTTAGTCGTGGAGAAGGGTTGATAGTAAAACATGGACTGGCTGGGCTGGATGGT